>DWAO01007171.1:0-10396 GCA_018230605.1 Heliconius congener
GATATTTTAACTTGTGACGTACTGTGCGGTTAGAAAATTCGGCGGCAGGTAACAGCTCAAACAGTTCTTCAGAACATTTCATATAATACATATTTATATTATGTATATTATATCTTGAAGATTATCTATAGCCTGTACAAACTGGCGTTGAGCTCAACTCACCACTCAATAGTCTCGCTATGCGGGAAAAAGCATGAAGCATGAATTTAGTGACACAATACACTGCTTTCTATTTTTCCTCCACATTAGTGAACTTTTAAGTTAAATAGCAGAACTAACCGCCGCTCTTTGTCCGACCAAATTTTGGGAAACGAAAATATTTTAAATGTACGTGTACCTATTTAAATATTTGAATACAATAGAGCCGAAAGCAAAATAACAATTTTATAATTATAAAAGGATGTTTACTCAATTGTTTTATCGTATATTAATTTTTTTTTTTTATGTCACGTAAAAATTGATTTCACCATGGATTTCACCGTAGTAGAGCAGCGTCTGACTGTAAACGCGATTGTTGTGGGTTCGATGCTACTACTGCTTTTTCCCCCCTCTGTTGGTGTAGTTCTCAAAAGTTGGCTAAAAGTATGGTATAGTGTTTGGTATATATATAATGTTTTCAAACTAGATTATTCCTTCCTACCATTCTATATGCAGGATAATGCGTGAAACCAATATAAAGACAGACAAGCAAGACAAAAATTCTCAAAAACCTCCCAAACGTTCACTCAGAATCAATGACCTCAACACAACATAATGCCATATAAAATACGACCAACATAAATTACATTAATTACTGACGCTCTCATGACTAATAGTGACTGTGTAAATTTTACAAAATCACAATATTAAATAACATGTCGGTCAATACGACGGTGAGCCGTCAATTACCGATTTTCATAATGGTTGTTGATTGGGCGGACGGAGAAAAGAGGGTAGGTGAAATATTTCTGGAAAACAAAAGAATACAAGGTTTTGTTTGATGTATAATATATATATTTTTAAGCTTCCTTAAATAGGACTGTAATCAGAGGGAACCTGGGAACCTAGTGCTAAGACATTTCGTCCCCATTCAAACACTTCCTTAATTTCACCTGATTTTATTGCCGGAAATTTTGAAGGATTGGATGTTGAGTAGCAGTAACCAACGCCAGGTTTTACTAGAGCGAGAAATTGAAAATAAGAAATATTCCATTCCCCGAGTAGAAATCGAATCGACAACTATCGTGCTTACAGTCGGACGCTCGTATCCATGTACCGCAACGGCTTTAACTATCGACAAATTTCAAACATTTCTACATTTTCAAATTATTTTCAATGGTAATACATAATGCAGTGTTCAAATAACTAGTCTAAAAGCAATATCTGGAATTCAAATAAAAATCGAAGAATGGAATGTCTTAACACGAAATTCTTATTATGAAGTTGAAAGGAAAAGAAACAATATTAAATAAACCGAAAACGGAGTTCGAACTCACTACATCAACAAAACTAATCATCACAACAGACAATTAAATGGGAACGGAGCCGTGATACCAGGTTCCCACGTTCCCTCTGCTTACACTGCTGCGTGTGAGATACAGCGTCAAGCAGAACAAAAAAAATCACAACCAACTAACATAAACTAGACATTTCGCTGCAAATGCCAAAAATGTTTTCATATAAAAAATATGATTCCTACATTTGATACGTTGGCGTTTCACGTTATATTATAGCGCGGGCCGGTGATGTGCAGCGCATAGATCAACCTGCGACGCGGTGTCAGTCAACCCGATAAATAATACTTGCGTGTCGATTGGCTGGACGATCTCATGCTGGCTGGATGTGGTGGAAACTATGGGTTTTTTTTAATATTTTTTGTTCATCTCTCCATTTAAGATATAATAGAATGAAGTCGTGGTGCAGCAGCACAGCTGACTGTAAACACGACAGTTATAAGTTCTAGTTCGACCATTTGGGCGAATTATTTTCAGTTCTTAATTCAGGTAACAAGTCAAATAAGGCGTTAAGGTCGCCAAACAACACGGAATATGTCTCAAAATTGGGCGGTTCTCTCTTACGTGTTGAGTGACGGAACTCCTTTTAATGATTCAAATCGACTGCTTATGATGATCTAATGTAACGAATAAAAAATCTCAAAAATAACATGTAAACATTAAGAAAAATATATTAATAAAAAAAACATGCAATAATATGAATTTTCTTGCATAAAGCCACCCACCGTTATAAAATAAATCATGGGATTGTTTCATTTCATTTTATTATGCCGTGTGCCAGTCAAGCCGACTTTTGTATGAAACACTAACTGTAAAAATGTTATTTTATAGTTTTAATAACTTCACTTCCCACTTTTAACGTCGGTTCTACATTTGAGGTTTACACGAGAGGGACGTATGAGACTACAAATATAATTTTATTTTATTAAGTCGATATTGATAATTTTGCTCAATTATTGCGCCTACTTTTTTTATCAGTTTTACGCTGTAACTTGCACACAGCAGGGTAAGCAGAGAGAACCTAGTGTTAAGACACTCTGTTCCCCATAATGTTGTAGGCATAGCGTGTTAAATGGCGGAACTCAACGCTGCAAGTTTACCTCGACATCAGAACGAAGAAAACGGCAATAATTAAAACAAATATTAAAATAAAAAAATTAAAACAAATATTTCATTTCCTCAAATGATTACATTACTAATATGCAGTAATATAAATAAACGTCTCAAATAAAGTACCTATACCTCATCAAAAACTGAGATTACCGTGTCTAACCAAATAAACTTTTTAGCTCCATTTTAATAGTATAGAAGTTCCTATAGATTATTTTACTGCTATAGTCTATCCATCGTCGCCCATTTTCCATAGTGTACCTATATTATATATTTAATATCCATATTAATTTAATTCTGTCATGTCTTTCCCAAAATGCGGCGTAAAGTTTCGCAATTCAACACTCAAAATTTCTAGATTTCATCGAAAAGTTTTAACTCCTCAGGGGACGGAGTGTCCTAACGCTACTTACCTCTACCTAGCCTGCTGATATGCGGGATACAGCGTGAAGCACAAAAAAAAGTATTTTCCAATTACTACATGTTCAAACAAAGGCAATCTAAATAAAGTCGCAAGCATAAGCTCACACAAAGAAACTAGAAGTAAAATCATCCCCTATATTCGGCCTTGTATCCAAAACTGATTTATAGGTTATGAATCATCCCCACAGCCATTACGCTCTGATGTATTACCCAGATAATGAATCTAGTATTTTTGTATGGCAATACGTAGGTGGGGCCAGTGGAATGGCATTGCCTGTATTTTATATGGAACCATTCAACGTCAGTGTGACGTATTCGTAGCTTACACGCGATAGTGCGATATTCAATTCCCAATTGATGCAATGTTTCTTAAATATTATGTGGCGTAAAATATCGTATCCTTTACATGAAATGATTAAGCAGAAATTGAATATAAGAGTATTTTAGGCCCACTAGATTCTTTAGAAATATATACTTATGTATATGGAAATATATACATAAGTATATATTTCCAACTTAAAAGCAAGAGAATACTGTCATTTTACATACAAAATACGATACAGAAATAAATCTATCTTAAAAACTGATATTTTTATGCGAGAGTTTTTTTTACGTTCGGATATCCACTCGGAGAAACGAATAATTTTCGTTTTACACAATGTTTCGATTATGAGCGAAGTTTCGTAGGAAAGGAGTGTTTTAACATTAAGTTCTCACTGTCTACTCTTCTCAATGGGAACACATTCTGAATACATTTTTTTTTCCAACTTCTTGCTGTATCCTGCACATAGCAGGGAAGGAATCTGAACCTAGTGCTAAGGCACTTCGTTGCAATTAAGTCACGTCTTACATTTTTCGCCAAATTCTCTCTTCATTGCGTCTTGAGTGGTGGAACTCAATAAAGTACTTTGCCTAGTTACCAGAACCAGAAAATGAAAATATTAAATATACCGAAACGAATATATTTATAAAAATACTAAAATAATATAAAAAGAAAAAAATAACCATAACACAACTTATCAATCTTCCAAAAATTCATATATAACAATGAAATTGAAATAAAAAAAAATCCATTAAACCTCATTGACATTTCAATATATGACTGACACGCGTCGCCGGCAGATAGCGTGGCGACTGACAATTGACGAAGGATCGATGGTAGATACCACTTTGTGCTCCACCATCCATCGTTTCAAGTTTTTGAAGGGCTTAAAGTTGAATAAAGAGTTATTTTATAATAAATATATTTTATTTATATTTGATTATTAAGGCCAGTCGTGATGCAGGGGTAGATGCGACTGTACCCAAGGTTCCCAGGTTATCTCAGTAGGCCTGCTATATGAGAGATACAGCATGACGCTAAAAGAATATTAAGGTAAAAAAAAATAATTTAAAAATTATTTCCATGTCTGGTAAACAAAGTACGACAATGAGATCTGACACTTTACACTAGGTTCCCTCTGCCCAGTCAGCTACGCATAGTATAAGGAACATCTACTTGTTTCCCTCACTACGTCCATTCTTGGACCATTGCGTGAGTGAGTAATTTATTCCCCGAGTAGGTAACAAACCCAGATAGACGCTGATCCACTGCGCCACTACAACCTTGACAAAATACAATTTATTAAAAATGTACTTCGTAAAAGCAGAATGAGCAGCGTCACTGTCACGTTGAAATTAAAAAAAGGGCACCGATAGTCCTTTCACTGACGTTTGTCAATCATTCAACCGTTGTCAGTGACGATTTACGGCGGCCATACAAAAGTTGGGCGTCGTTTGGCATTGTGATAATGATTAATGTAATGAACTAATGCAAATCTTTTGCTCGGGAGCACGGTTAGTGTGTTTTTTTTATTTTTAGGGTTCCTCTATTTTTTTATTATATTGATTATTAAAATGTGAGAGTACTAGATTGATATATACAATTAATTACATGTTACGACTTTATTATTTTGTATGTGGAAGGAACCTAATTTTACAAACTCTCCGTTATCCAATTTTCGAAAATTTTGAAATTACACGTGTTGAGTGACGCAACTCAACGCCTCGTAGCATTTACTTGTTTAATCTTTTTGCAAATGTGTTTCCTATCCAGCAACTGTCTATGTATGTTAAAACATAAAAATCAGTAATGATCAGTAATGATTATTAATATTACTTGCAGTCAGAGGTTAGGTAAAATAGTCACTATACTCATTGTTGAAAAAGTATACTATTTATAGCTTTTGTCTATTAACTACATGATAAAATATTAAAAAAAACTATTTTTTATAAAATAATACGATCACATTCAAAAATTATAATAACGCGGAACCCTCCACAACTTGAGATCAATTCCAGCATTATCAATTTTGGTATAATATTGATTTATTAGAGTCCGATACGCAGTTGTGTCTAATGGCTGTAGGCATTTAATAGTTGAATTGTTATAACATGTGAAAAGATTGTAACGAATATATTTGAAAAATGATAGTTTTAGCCTTATAATGATACTTTTGGTCAGTAAGCTTTTTATATAATTTTGGCGATACTTTGGACATTACATCATTTATCATTGCCTTTTTTTGTGCTTCACGCTGTATCCCGCGTTTAGAAGGGTGAGAGAGGGTATTTAGTGTTAAGCTACTCTGTTATTTATCCACTACCTAGTTCTCGAGAGTGTTAAGTAGAACAGTGGAACTCAACTCGGTAGGTCGTGGGTTAACAGTGTCTTGACCGTTCTTCACTCTCTTTTATTTATTTTATTGTGATAAAAGAGTAGGCCAGTCATGGCGCAAGGGCACAAGTCTGTGACTGTAAACCCAACTGGTTTAAGGTTCACTCTCCATTCGAGGAAATGAAATATTTAATATTTTAATTTCTTCATCCTCCTGTAGAGCAAAAGCGCGGTGTTGAGCACCGTTACTCAACACGCAATGCCTTAAGAATTTGGCGGAAAATGGGGAACGGAGTCTCTTAAATTAACTAGGTTCTCTCTACCTACCCTGCTGTGTACGGGATACAGCGTGAAGTTAATTTAAGAGTAATTATCAAACTGATGAGAAGAATCATACTTTTTCTGTTGCAGCCTGTCTTCGTTCATTGCTGGACATAGGCCCCTATAATGTCACGTCACTTAACTCGATCGATCGATCGATTTAATAAGTTTATACATTTTCTTTCTAATTTTATTTATATATATTTTGGAATCGAACCTTACTTGTAATAAAACTTTTCCATACATACATTATATCTGTTTATTGTAATCTTTCCTCGTCGAAATCGTTGTAATTTAGCAAAAAAAAACATTATTTAACCAAAATCCGACTCTATTTCTTTACGTAGAAGATCTCAAATTCTTAAAACTTAAATATATGAAGTTAAAATTTCGTTACTCGTCAGTGTCACGTCACATCAGTGTCAGTCATATCAACGTTTATATGACAGAATATTAATTAGAACAACATGTTATATTACTATAGGTATAGGTATAGTACATTAAGTACATGTATACGTACATACCAGTGAACAAAATCCTGCATTAATAATATATTTGTGACAGTTTGTCTGTCAGTCGTGTCTGTTTGAAAATGACATTCATACAGTAAGATCTTTGATTTTCACGATTATTATACATTTAAAATGGAACTATTTAACCGGATTAATCGCGTATATTTAGTATTATACAATTTTGGAAACCCGATGTTTCGAACACTTTGCAGTAATCCGTGGTCATGGGTAGACTGAGGTGGTATCCGTCTGTCAGTTGACATAATTATTATATCAAACTACCGCCAACGATTTCTAAATTGTCTCGCGAAGTGCCCTGGATTACTGCAGAATGAGCTGACTGAATCTTGGGTTTGAGATTTCAAAGATTTTATGAATGGGTCCCAGGTGGTAGAGTTTCCAACCATCCTCTCTATTGAAATAGGATATTTTTGTATTTCAATAGCCTCGCGGATCATTCTAGGAATGTATCTGTTTTCCTTAGCGAGGATTTGGGATTTATCAAACCTAATGTGTTCATCCACAGTGTGCTCACACACAGCTGACTTCGTTCCATGTCCATTCTTAATAAGTGGGTAACATTCCGTGTTAAGTAGCGGAACTCAACGTTACCGAGGCGAGGAAATCAAAACATAAAATATTTATTTTTTCGAGTAGAAATCGAACCCACAACCTATCGCGTTTACAGTCGCACGATTGTATCATCTAAATTACCTAGTTTCAATAATTTTTACTATCAATCATGTCAATATGCGATAACAGCTTAACCAAAGCAGCTGTTAACCATTATGTATTAGAAATAGATTCGAAACAGCTTCTTTTCTCGCTAAAACGCTCCCGCAAACAAGACTCGACGTATGTGTATAGTATATACAGACCAACTATTTTAGTGATGATATATTACTAACACTTCTGTCGGTCACGTCGATGAATTTTACAGAATTGTCATTTCGTTCATGTTTGTGCTTTGTATTTTGATATCTTCTTGTCAGGTTCACGCCGTATCCCGCAAATAGCACAGTAGGTATAAAGAACTCATATTAAGACAATCTGTTCTCTATTTAGTAACGTTTGGCTCTACACAATGCAGTCAATGTAACGAGATACACAGAGATACACAGAATGGGAAAATAAAGAAGAACGTGCTCAGCTGGTTATGACGAAAAAGTGAATATTAAGATATAATCAATTCTACTAGTAAGTACTTGTTTGATCATATATTCTATGAAAGAATTATTGAGATTAGTAGTTGCGTGTGCAATTCCCACTCGGCAGAATTATTTGTTTTCATTTTCCTAATACAAACGGGGAAAACAAAAAAAAACACAAGAAAATTCTTAAATTTAAGTTAAATATCTTCTTTTCCTCGTACTGGTAACATTACGTTGCGATCCTAATCCCACTTTCCCCCAACCTATCCTGCTACGCGCGGGATACAGCGTGAAGTTACAAAAAAAAGAAAAGTTGTATTTAAAAATGTCACTTTGAGATCAAATGAACACGTTTCAAAGTCATAAATTTAAAATGTGCACGTAAAAGTTGTCAAGAGGTGCACAGTACGATTACCTAGTTGTGCGCTTGCGCAAGCAATGCTTTAATGTAAGCTCCATTAAAAATTTATATTAAAGATAGTAATAAAGATAATAATGAAATATATGCATAATAAAAATGTGTATCTTCCCGCAACATGACAGTATATGACTGTAAACGCAGTGGTTATGGGTTCTATTCTAGCCGCGGGAATAATTAATTTTAAATCATTATGCACTTCTTCACGTTGAGTTTCGTTGCTCTATAAAAAATACTCGAAAATGTCTAGAATATGTAAGTGTGTAAAATCAGTACATTTTTTGTTATATGTGAGGAGGGAGCTCAGTGTTACGGCTCTCCGTTTTCCACGCACTGCCCGATTTGCAAGACATTGCGGTTCGAATAATGTAAATCATGCTATGGAAGAGGAAAATTCCTGTCCCCCGAATAAGAATCAAACCTACAACCGCCACGTGCCAATTAATCTTGTATTTTTATATTTATTTAGAGTACATAGAACAAATAAAATTAAGTAAAAATTGAGTGAGTTCTTTTTAAATAGTCTTTGAGCATTATTCGTTCTGAGAAGTGTATGGCAGATGCGCGGGCGCCGTGACGAGACTTGACGGACATAAATCAATTGTCAAACCGACTAATCTTACGAGTGGGGCTAATAGCGACGGGAACACGTGGATGTACTGGGAGTTTGTAGAGATGTTGGTGTTTTTTTGTTTTAGCGTAGAAAAATAAATAGATATAGTTTTTTTGGGATATAAATACGTTACGTACGTACGTATTGAACGTAGCTACATTTGAACCCGCGACTATTGGAAACCGCCGGTTAATTTAAAATTTTCAAAAATATTTCAGTAGAACAAAAGCGACCAAGTTTTTTAACCTGTAAGTTATATTTATTTAAATTACATAATATTAATAAAAATATACAAACTATTACTCGTATAAATACTTAAATTCCTAAATTCCTATACAGGAACAATTGTAAAATATTTTGGTTTTCGTGTACCCACAAAGTTCATAAGTGTATGTATGTCCTGTCCATATATTTATCGGCAACCTAAAGTTAAATCGAAATATCATTTTGTTTTAAATGTAATATATGGCCGCTTGGGCAACAGTCTACATTTCATCAAAATCGGTTTAATTATACATTTCTGAAAAGAACATAATATATAGTATAGATCGCTTATTCTTCTGTTTTATTAATTATAAATATTACAGTCTTATCCATCACAGGCTGTCATCCGTACGTCAACTGTTGCGGCGCTTAATAAGTCCAAGTGGCGCTCCGGTCTTATAAAAACTGTCGTTAAAACGTACAATACAACGCACAGCTTTAGCCGTTAACTATTTTATATGAAACTTAGTGTCGTGTCTCTCGCAAAGAACAGAGTAGACAGGGAGAACCTTATGTTAGGACACTCCGTTCTCCAATTTTGGCCCGTTTCAGAGACATTGCGGATCTGAACATCGAGCTTTGTTTATCCAGGCCTGGAAAACATTTAAATTAAAAAATGTATGTTATAATGATATTTGTTATTATGCATATTTGTTAATATTAGTGTTTGGTCATTGTAAAGCTAAAAAGTTCGTTTGGTTGAACAAGCTAATCTCAAGAACTACTGGTCCAATTTGAATTATTTTTACAATTTGAACCAATAGAACCAATTCGACGCAGACAAAGTCACAATTAAAAGCTATTTATCATATTAAAACAGTTCAAATAAGATTGGTTCATACTAATTAATGACAAACTTGCGTGGTTCCCCATCACCGCGGTCGTGGGAGCCGATCGATTAACTCGTATGCAATTAATATACAAGTGATGTCATCTGGTCGGACGCTGATGCTGATGGTTCATCTCTTGAAGATTTAAGATAATTGCTGGCGTTTAGAGATTTTTAAGTGTTGCTGTTGGTATGTTATGAGTGAGTGTTCGTTTTTTATTTAATTTTTTCATATAATTGGTTTGTAGATAATTGTTTTGGTGGAACAGCGTTGGGCTGCAAGCGCGACGATTGTGAGTTCGATTTCCACTAAGAGTAAGTAAATTATTTTCACTTACTTGCTCTAGTAACAAGACAAGTGGGTAATACGCAATTTCTCGGAAATGGATGAATCTTTCACTCAATTTTCGTTCTCAAGTTTCTACTGCCTACTTATCAGGTTCACAAAGTACCAAGAAACAGGTCCACCCTTTGCTGCTGCTGTTTTTCCAGTCAGGTATAAACACATATATTTAGTAAAAAAATCAGCTTCACGCTGTATCCCCCACACCGCAGGGTAGGCAGAGGGAACCTAGTATTTTAGACACTCCGTTCCCCACTTTCTGC
>DWAO01007172.1:0-10394 GCA_018230605.1 Heliconius congener
CTGTTTTTAAGCCGCTCACAGTCGCACTGCTAAGAAAATTATAACTATTCCTTTGTTTACACTGCCGCCGTGTGCAATTACTGTTTCGCAATTCGCGATAATGCTGTTTGCACGGCCACAGCCGCAGTGGCGCAGCGGATGTACGTAGCGATGACCCACCCGTACGGCCTTGACCCTAAGCAAAAATTAGCCCGGCGTGCCTACGTTAGTTGCGATTGATGCTATAAATAAGTCACCCTGGCCTTTATAGAATTACCGTGTATCTATGGTTTGTCTATAAAATAATAATTAGATACTTATACTGAATATTTACATATAAGCTTAAAATACCCTTGAAACAACAGCTAGGTGGACAGGTGGGTTTCTATAATATATAACCAACAATTGCTTACGAAATACGAAAAACTAATTAAATATGTTCTAATTAAAGTCTTAAAATAATAATGGCAAGTTGATTTACCTAGCTTTAATACAAAAAGCACTTGCTTACTTTTAATTGTAATACTAAGAACTACTAATTTAAACTAAATTATTAAAAAAAAGTTCTAAGTAGTAAGTAGGTACTTCAAGGAAAAGCCGATAACCAAACCTTAATTCCAATTAAAGGTATAGTAGAAGCATTTAAAACCCGATCTGACCTACATCGGCACATAAGAACGGGCGTTAATTTATTTCTAACTTTGTTTCATACTTGTATAATGTGACTGCAGCTGAGCGTCTCAAGTGTTGGCCTGGAGCCAGTGAACGAAGATTTCTTAGATGTCACTTTTTTCGTCGGTTTTCTTCGCGAAAGGCAAAAAGGAGCGGAAACCATTACATTGATTTATGAAACAAGAGCGAAGGCTTCGAATCTATACTTAAATATTAAGCTACATTCCTCGTCGGTTATAAATCGCATTGGATATTAATGATCTCATTGAAGTGTTTTATGTTTGGATACTCTTTCGCTTTCCAAATTCAGGCATGTACCTACCTCTACAGTAAGTAGAATTTAAAAAAGTTACAAAGCCCAATACTTAAGCTTGGCATTTGGTTATTTATTACTATATGTAAATGACCGCGACTACGCCTGCTTGGGCTTCGTGATTATTTACTTATTGATTTTCTTTTCTCTTTCTCTTTTCTTTCAGTATCAAGCTGTATTCCGCATCTAGAAGCCTAGTGTTGAGGCACACTGCTCTCCACTTTCCGCTCAATTGTGGAGGCATTGCGTGTTGAGTGGCAAAAATCTAATTTACATTCGTGTTCTAAAATATATTTATAGTAGGTAGGTTTTTAATATATATTTTTAGTAACTTCTAATGTTACATTATCAAATTTTTCAAAGATTTTTTTTATTGTGTTTAAAATAAATGATATAAATTAAGTAAATTTGAAAACTATAATCTATGATTAGTTTAGTAGATTTGGTGTTATATATAATTATTTTCAATTATATTTTAGAACCTTAATTTCTTTTCACTTATTTAATAAACGTGTGTTATTCTATAATGCAGCTTACAATTTATTACAATAAACATATTATCCTGAGGACTGTTTTAGTAACATTAACGAGAACTATAATGTATCTAATACAAGAAACCATATTTTTTAAATATTTTTTTTAACCCTTAGTGGCACAATTTCTGTGGCAGATATTTTTTTATTAAAAGACAGTATATATAGTTCTCTTTAGTTATATAACTTCATGTTGGTTTAGCGATTTTCAAAATCATTTAGTTAGTTTTAAAGTTTATCTTTCATCATATATATTATCGATCGATCGAAGACAAAAAATATAGAAGACACACCATTAGTAACAATATCAATATTGCATCCGTGCTAAGCTGAGGCATTCGTTTGTTATTAGGTCAGAAAATGGATATACAGTATACAATGCTTAAAATTATTTTTTGAGATAATAAAATAATATTTTAATATACTTTTAAAAGATTACTATCGAAAGTGCGAGGACGATCACTTTGCCTCCGCGTATATGTTATTAAATCTCGTGCATCATCAATTTGTTGAATTGGGAAAGATGAGAAATGTGTACATTACAGCACACAAGTAATAACGACAAAATTAATATAAATTTATAATGCGTATTTTTAGTTTTAAGAAACTATCTCAAATAAAAAAAAGGACTATATTTAAAGAAAATATAATATGGTCCACTGTAGAACTGAACAAATAATTATAGTTATAACTTATAATTATTATTTATGTCCAATAAATTTAAGCAGCCAGTGCTGCTGCGTGTCTCTTCTTAATCTTAATAGAACAAGTCAGTCTCGATACGACGAAGTAATCCCAATAACCACTAGAGGGCTAAACTTTTACTAAGCCTTTAACAAAGTGATCGCAATATTGTACATAGATGGCGTCACAGCATTAGATGAATCCAGCACCATCTACAAATAAGGCGAGAATTCTCAATTTCGCCCATAGAGAGCTTTCAAAAGTTAATTCGGGTTGAGCCAATTTTAAGATTTAGTTCTTAAAAATAATAGTTTTATATGCTATAAATCTCAATAAATAATGTTATATATATTTTACAAAATTTTAAAATGAGAGGAAATGAACAAGGTCGATATTATAATATAATAGATAAATGATAAATGGACAATCCTAAAACACTTAATAAAATCCTAAATTCAATCCCAATAGTCTTTGCGTTTTTGTATACCACAGCAAAGCATAATCAAGAGGTAATAATTTATTGGTAAAATAAATTAAATTTTACTGTGAAATTAAATAAATATTTTATTTTTGTAAAACTTTAAGTACGAGTATCTATCTATACTTGATAAAAAAAATTATTTACTAAACATGCATATCTAATAATATAATTCAAAATAGAGATATTAGACGACATATTATCTAATGTAAATGTGTGATTATTGCTATTCAAATACAAAGAAGTCTTCTTGTCTCAAGTGATAAAGGAACGCAAGAGTACCGAGAGGTGTCGTTACGCCCGATTTTGATCAAGCACGTATACGAGGATGTAGATTAAGTTCCTTCAGGTATCATATCTTCACTGCTAGAAATGCTGTTTCCTTACAATGTTTTCCTAGCTGTCTTCATACAATTTTTTCCTAGTCCGAGATTTGCGTAGACGTAGCCTACCCGTATATTATAATGCACAAGGGATCAATTTATATTAACTATAAGTTCAGTATTTCAATACTTCTTAATTATTTTTTAGTAAACATAATTTTCATGTATAATTTTTTTTTTTCACCATTATTTTTTTTAGATGTTAAATAAACATTAAAATACTTAACCTTTTAAAAAATTATGAAACGTGTCGATAAATAATACAATTCAGATTCCGTAATATTTGATTGACAACTCGTAATTTTTTTCTTAATAAAAAATAAAGTCAACAGATTATATTATCACAAAGATCATATATTTTCACATTTCAATACTACACATATTTTACAACAATTACCTCTAAACCTTATTAAGATAACTGATCAATATATTGAAATATATACATATATGTATAATATATTGTTAAAGAAAAAAAGTGAAACGTTATAGTTCTAATATAATCTATGAACATTATTTCATTTTTAAATAAAAGAAACGTGAAGCTGCCGGAAGCTGTCTCGTATAGCAATGTGACTGTGACATTGAAAGAGAATAGAACAGCGATGATATACTATATTTTGTCAAATTTAATTAAACATAACACTAGAACTAGAACTACCTTGGCAAGAACATATTACTATTTTAGTATATAGTGAGTTAAAATTTTAAAGAAATAAGGCTTTTTTAAGAGCAATGGCTTGTTAGGGTGTGATTAAAGCAATATTCAAATGGGCGAATACATAAGAAAAGAGTACCTAGTCATCATTAATACCTCTGGGCAGTGTCTTTTCTATTAGATACGTATGTATTTTTTTCAGTTTACTAATGAGCCTAGGGCCCATGGGTCCTAATGTTAAGACACTCAAAGTTAAAAATTTTGAAGACACTGATGGATACGAAGCACAAATGCGAAGAAATGAAAATATTAAATATTTTCTTTCTTCGATTGGGAATTGAATGCACAACGCACGTTTAAAGCCCCCTCCTCCACGACTGGCCTCAAGATACGAATATTTCGTGTTATAAATACAATAAAACGTAAGCAGATAAACGTATCGTTATTATGTTATAAGCTCATATTTAATGTAACAATTATTACCTAACGAACTATATGGCAGCCGAAGCAAACAGCTGCCCGACATAAATCAGTGGATAATGGAGTGTAGCCTTATGCTAACACAACTTAAACCTTTACAAATGTTTCCTATTCCTCCGGACCTTACTATTATGAAAATAAAGGTGTTTTCGCCTACGCCCTAGCGGTTTTGTGAATTTATGGACCCTTTAGACCTATTTTCGTTATGAGTAACACCTTACTGAATATTAATGAAAGACATCATAATGGTACAGAATATAAAAAGATGCTGAGTGCATTTTCAAAAAATATTTTCTTTATATTACTTTTTAACGTTGTACGATATTTATTTTGGATTAAATGTTGTTATAAAAAATGGTGTGGCACAGCGTCTGACAATAAACACGATGTTTGTGGTTTCGATCCCACTCAATGGAGTGAATTATTTTCCCCGCTCTGGTAAGAAGTCAAAGCCGCGGTGTTGTATTTCGCCACTCAATACACACTGTCTCGAAATACGCGTGGAGCGTGAAGAACGGAGTGTTCTTACTCTTATATTCTTCTGTGTCCATAGTTATATTCGGATAACAGCGTGAAGTTGGAAAAAAAGAGTTACATTATACATTTCTATAAAATATGTTTATAAAAGTTTTGCTTAATATTATACCTATATTAAATGAAACTGAAATATTACTTACTTAGAAAAGATTTAGAGATCACCACGCGCCGTCTCTCTCTTAACTTGTTCTTAAGTATCCTTCTCTTTAAGCGGTTAAGTACTACGTCAGCCTCGTCTACGCTCTCAGATGAAGAAGTCCGAGTAATTCGCGGGGCACCGCTCACAGAATGTCGTCTTTTTTTTATATACATACTTGTACTTTTATTGCAGTGCTCTACTTCTGATATACCTCTTCTATACATTTTTAATCGCTTTTTCATTTCGCAATCGGCGGCTATATCTGTCGGAACATTGATCAAATCGTAGTCTGAAGTGATTTCTTCAGTTTTACTGGATCGCCAAGCTTCTTCCAAATTAAAGTTTGGAATTCCATTGCATTTTATTTCTACACGTCTACACTTTGGTTTTAGTGTTTGACGTAGGTGTAAGGCAAACCAATCTGGATTAGAGCCAGTGCGGGCAGGCAAACTTTTCAGGTAAGTATTAAGAAAGGAGATTTTATTTTGAGGCCGTTTGTATAGGGCGTCAGATTTTGAGCGCGGTAGTGAACGAGATCCTTTCAGTTGAGCTGACAATGTTGTATCATGAAATGACTGTGATGTTTGAAGTCCTAAACATACATTCTCCGTTTCGTCAAAGGTTTCTTTATTATATTCTTCGAGTTTGTCCAGAGATATGGTAGATGATTGAATCGACTTTGAATTCTGATCAATAATTTCAATAATTTCGGATTCATTTTGGGATAATTTATCATTAGAAACAAGATCTTCGCAAGTCTCATTGTCGGAGCTTTTATAGCTACTCACTTCGCTCGGGCCTTCTGAATGGAAAGGCGTGGTGTCGAGGCTATTTATTTGCAAATTGTGGAAGTTGTTGTTTATTGTGAGCTTGCTTGGAATGTTTGATGAACTACTACTGTCCTTTATAATGTAACTGCTCTTTTTCCCCTCAATATTATCACTTATTTCTACTGGATTGCGGAAGACACGCGTAAACACTTTGTCCCCCGAAATTGAATTATGTTTATAAATTAAGTTTTTTCTAATTATATGCCTGTAATCTCTCTCATTTAGCGACTGGCTCGTCTTTAGTAATGGTTCGTTACAATCGGAACTTTTAATTGATATGTTGTCGTCGTTGGTCTCAATTAACAAATTTCCTTCAGAATCAAACAGTTGTATTATGGGAAACTTTATGCTGGGTGAAAGATTTCGTGTCCGCAGTTCCCATTTTCGTTGATTAGGCCTTCGCAATTGTATACGAATAACGTTGTCTTCTATAATTGGCCCATCACTATCACTCGAGTCCGTTTTTTGCGACATTTTGCAAATATTGCCCGGTTACCTGCGCCAGACATTTGTTTATACTTTAAAAATATTATTTCACAAATTTGAAAATATAATTACTTAATTCGTTTGTTTACAGTCAGCTGTTGTTCAATTTGGCATGGCTCCAACGATTCTTTGGCATTCACTTTAAAATAGCACCAATGTCAATTTTGTTTTTCAACACACGCGTACACGTAATCGTAACGTTCGATAATTTTTTTATGTATTATTGTCAATTAAACTGACACCTGTCACACTGCACTGTCACTAACACTACGTAACTATTGTAATGTTCTGCGCATACACTGTACCGTGAAGTAGCAACTCTTGCACAAATCTGAGATAGCATTTTCAACAATCATTTCTTACATCGCCTAACGATCTTGCGCGATATTAATTTATGTAATAAATTGTGAACGTCCAAACAGACGATCTCTTCGTTCACGACTGTTCTTGTTGCCGGCAGTTCTCGACCCGCATTTCAGTTGAGCGTGGGTATTGCCCGCGACTCCGGACATTTCTGCACTGAGAGCAATCTGCTAAATAGACTCGAGGCACTATAAATAGTGAAACGCGTCGGCAATCTGGCCGGCTCCCCTTGAACCTAGAATGCGTAACAAACATAACAACTGTTCACACTGACACAGTTTCCGTTTGACCACGATGTGTGACCATATGCGACCGCCAGCCACCTCTCGATACTGTTCGTACAGATCTGGAGTATTTGTATAGACTTAAATAACATTTACGATAGGAACTGTCAATGTCGTTTCATTATGGTATGCTCAGTTAATCGGTTTACAAACACGTGGGTAGTATTGAATATTGGCAACCTCAGTGCATGTTTTCAAACACTGTTGTAATTGTCACGTGCTTTAGTTTTGTTGTGTCTAGTTTTTGTGAGATATTGTGGTAGATATACCTATAAATACACAAAAAAAACTGTACATATATTATTATAATGATATTGTATAACAAGTATATTATATTACAAAGTAAATATTTATTGCTTATGTAATAAGAAAGATTAGCTTAAAATGAAGGAAATATATAATATATTTTGGAATTATTGTTTTTTTAATTGCATGCACGCCCATACTACCCACATAATACATTTAAGTGCGTCCTAAATCATATGTAGCCGCAATAGTAAATGTTAGTGGTCACTGCATACGGACTTACGTTTAGTACTCGCAACGTTCATATATGACGTTCAAGAATATTCATATCAAATTGAACTCTATTTATATAATCATAAAGTGATATTTTTATTGCTGAAACGCCTAAAAAGGCATTTCGGCAATCTCGAATTTTACAATCTGGCGGTCAAGCGTACCATAACGTATCATAACGATCGCAGCAATGAGATTTTATTTTTATGTTACAATTTGTTGACTTTAAATTACGTAGTCTTTTTGATTAAATTTTTCATTTAACTTGTACTTATTGGTTTGTGCAAAGTGTTTCGCTTAATATTTCGATTCAGAGAGAAATTAATTCAATAGCAGGCGAAAATTTAAATGTGCTTAGCAAGGAGTTGTAGTTGTATTGTGTAATATTTGATATCTATGCTGTAGTAGTAGTAGGTTCGATGTGAAAATGCCGCGTTTAATTACGCCAATTATACTGTCAAATATGTATCTAATAAACTGAAAATAATGAATATACTCTCCCTATCTGTCTCTCTTAGCCTTAGTACAGAGAATATTTGCAATGTTGCGGGAGATACATATTTCAAAATATAGTATTAAAAAGTAATAGAAATGTCACATATATAATAGACTACTTCCCTTTTCTCCTTATAATAATTGAAATAAAGACAATAATTAAATTTCGAAACCATTTTAGTAATAGGTGCACGCATTTAAGTACTTACGCTGCTAAGAAACTCCGCTCACCACTTTTCGCCGAATTCTGGGGGCATTGCGTGTTGAATACCTCAACGCTACGCTACCAGATCGAAGAAATAAACATATTAAATATTTCATTTCCTCGTGTGGGAATCAAACCCGCAACTTGTCGCATTTACCGTCGACGCTGGTGCCCCTGCACCACGAATAGCCTACCAGACCTACCACTTCACCATACTGATGCTTTATTTGAAAAAAAAAATGATGTAAATTTTGTCTTTTACTTACTCAAGCCACACATAGACAAATGAAAATGCCTCAACGCGGCTATAATGCAAACATTGGTTTAGTCTGAGTTCACTGCTGTAGTTTTGCTCGTCGAGTTATGTCAGGCGGTTTGTGATAAAGTCAATTGTTTATTCAAGAATACTTCATGCGCTTGCTATTTGTGTTTTACTGAATCAACATTCGTCCTTTATATTTGATAAGTGACAGAATCTTATTGTCATTGTCGCCAGTCTAGTTTACTACAGTCTTTAATTTGTGAATAATATTCATTTATGTATTTATATTTATGTTAAGAGTTTCTGTACTTATAGCTTAGAAAAGCTAGTCGTATTTCAATTTAATAATAATTCAATTCAATCAACACCAGTCCTGGCGCAGGGGTTTAAAGGTGCGACTGTAACCGCAACAGGTTGTGGGTTCAGCATAACGGCCTTATGGTATAGTTGAATTAAAAAAAAAATTTAAAAAATATATATGTCTATCTATATGTTTCTATGTTCTTTCTCTGTTTAAATAAACTGTTTAACTAAATTTAAAATAAAAATAACAACAATGAAAAATAAAAAAAACATAAAGGTAATAAACATAACATGGTGCAAGAGCATGATGAAATTATAATAGATTGTACCGCCAGGTAGTGCAAGAACCGTAAAAATAGAGTCAAAGTCAAAAAATATTTCCATAGGCAAATATTTTTATGTTTCTTTCAATATGATCTTTAATATTTAGATAAGATAAGATCTTTAATATAATCTCAGAAACTACTACTACTACCTAGGATTAAAAAAAAAGTGTTGAAAATTTGTCGATGAATTTTTTAATTTTATATTTGTTGTAATACGGCGACCGTAGGTACGCTGAATTTATATACATCGTACATACACAGCTGCTGGCTGTTTGCTTTCTACGATGACTTATGATGATGATGATGATATATTTTCATCATTTTACAACATATTTATTTTAGCCGTACACTAACCGTTTGTCGGATCATTAGTGTTGATAAATAGAGTGAGGGGACGTCAGGTGTAGGTAATAGATAATTAGTGATAAATGAACATCGATTTTTCTATAAAAAATATGAAAGGTTTATATTTTCACTTTATGCTTTATAAGGTAAAATATAATTATGAATAATAAAGATATATTTATTTATTAATACTGATAATACTGATGAATAATACTGATGCCATGGTGGATTGCTATTTTAAAGATCGTTTTCGACAGCATTTATTTTTGATTCCAATCCCATTGGTAGGATATCTATATATAACTAACCCTCTATATTTATATATTGTATATATATTTTTGTCTTGGTATAGGTGAAGACAGTATTTTAACTCTCTCTCTTTAACTCTCGGATCTCTTTTAAACATGCATTTTTCTGTCTTATCTCTTTTTTTACCGTACAACCTTTTTCGTGTGAATTCAACGTGACGTTGGCGAAGTGATATTGTGCTCAACTGGCACGATCGGAATGCTATAATAAAAACAACAGAACAGAACAGGAACAGCAAAATTGCAATTGAGTCCTTGAAATTATATGTTCAAGTACTGCTGGCTGGGTAAATAAAAACATTTTTATCTGAATTTGGTCGTGTTTTATCAGCTTCACGCTGTATTCCATATGCAACAGGAAAGGCAGATGGAGCTTAGTGTTAAAACACTCCGCTCTCCACTTTCCGCTGACTTTGTCTTCCATTATGTTTCTAGTCAGATGCTGTCCCACACAGCAGAAACTTCACGAGAGCTTCCACTAATAAAAAGATAGTAACATTTTTTGTGCAAAGTACCGACTGGAAACATTGTTATAAATGAAATATACAGTTATCGTACTTACTAAGCACTTGGCTACGGCGTTATTGTCAGTTGGAAGGAGAACCATAATACAAAGAAGAGTTAATAAAAAAATTCCTTCAAACAAGAAATTTCATTTAGTTGAACATTAGGTTTTATTGTTTTGTCTTTATGGTACCCTAAAATCTATAAACAACATTTAATTTAAGCATTAAATTTATTTTCGTTTTATATATCATATCCAGGCCGGTCGTGGCGCAGCGGCACAAAGTGTGACTGTAAACCGACTGGTTGTG
>DWAO01007173.1:0-10394 GCA_018230605.1 Heliconius congener
TTCCCTCTGCCTACCCTGCTGTGTGCGGGATACAGCGTGAAGCTGATTTATTATTTTATTTTATTTTCTTTGTAGGCCGTCGTGGCGTTAGATTCCTACTCGGGAGAATGAATTATTAAATATTTTTTCGCGGTCACACAACAGACAATTTCACGAGAATGCGTGGGGAACAAAGTGTCTTAATACTAAGTTCCTTATACCCTGCTATATTTGGGATACAGCGTGATGTTAAAAAAAAATCTTTGTTGAATGTTAACGATTAATATTTTGTACCTATGAACAGGATATTTTTTTTATTATATACTTCATATACACATTGGTTTTGAGGAATGCTCCATATAAGATTTTATCAATAAGAGGAAAATCCGCGTCTATTGATACATATACAGTCTCTACTTTCAATGCACATGTGACATATAAAAATATCATAATCATTTGACAATAAACTTGGTTGTGGGTGAAATTTTCGTAAAGAAATCGATCTTTATAAAAATCTAAATAAAAGTCAAATAATTATATTAAAAAGAAAAAAAAATTGCGACCATTTTGAACGCCGAATAGTTAACTAATGGTTCGCTAAAGTTACTATCTCAGAACTGTGGAGAACCAAAGCAAGAACTTCAGCAGGCTATTTTTTAAAACCGTTCTACGTAATTCTGCTACTTATCTAACCACAAACGCAAACTTCAACAAAAGTGCCACTTCAACACACGTGCTAAGTTCATAATGAAAAAAAATGAATACACTAATAAATAAAATAGTTATGTACCCAGTGAGGCGCTAGTGGGTATAGCGGGGAGGGGCCTCGCGGGGGCGCGGGTGAGGCTCTCAGCGCGGGGCGGCGGCGGCGGGGCCTCCTCCTCGGGGGCCTCATCCGCCACGGTCGAGTATATGCTCTCTTCCAGCTTGCCATCGTCTTTCTGGTGGGTGGGAAATAACACATTTATATAAAACAGATTCTTGCTAAACGACCGACAGACATTGCGATTGCAGTGTTGGGAGGGATTTCCCTAAATTTCCGTGAGATGAAAAACGGAACTTAAAAGACTATGCAAAGAGAGTTGCTTGATGTCCGTCATTTCATCCATCCGTAGATAGAAAAAGTATTTAAAAAACTGTTAAAAAACTATAACAGAGTGATGAGAGAAACTTACTGACAATTATACAAATAACGACTTTTTATCATAAATGACAAACGATATTTATATACTCACGAAATTGGGATCAAATCGTTTAGAGCCAGTTATAATGGCCTGGTATGAGAAGCGTAGTTGGTCTGGTGTTTGTATGAGGCCCATGCGATCTTTACGCATGTCTAGCAGAATCTGCTGGATATTCACGCTTCCCAAACCTTCCTTCTCGATCTGAAATTATATATAAGTTACGGCCACCATTCTCAACATCTAATGAATTATTAAAGATTTATATATTTTAGTATTTTCACCACTCCATTATCCAAATATGAATATCCAAATACGGAACTCAATGTTTTGTCTTGGCTAACTGAGGAAATGAGGGAATTATTACATAAATAAATATAGCATTCAATTGGCTGGAGCTGGAACCCACAATCATCGTATGCTAAGCCAATCACTTCACAATAGTAAACGAAAACGTCTCATATTATTTCTACAATTTTAAATCTTTGTGAAAAAGTATATTTATGATATTGAAACAAAAAGAAAGTGTTTCATGGTTTTAGAAAACAAATAATCAGGTATTCAACACTATTCGTTAAGAAAAAAAAAAAACAACTTACAATAACAAGACAAGAGTCAACCAAGCAGAATGTTCCAGATCTTCCGATACCAGCACTGCAGTGTACAATAGGCGGCCCTACGTCAGGGTCTAAGGCGCCGGAGGAACGGACTTTCTTCAGAAACTCGAGGAACGCCACTGGGGAAGTGGGCACCCCGAAATCTGGCCACGTAGTATAGTGGAACTGTACTACTTCGCGACTCTCTGAGCTCACCATATCGAAGATTCTACAAGAGATCGATTTTTTCAGGTTTAGCACTTTAGGTTTTGTCTGAAGTATTTAAAATATTAAATAAATAAACATACTAGTATGAATGAAGATATTATTTATTATAGTATTTTGGGAAATTATACAAAAATTAAAAATATATTTGATGTACAAATGATGTAAAGAAGCGATATAATTATAAGCAATAAAAAAAATTTAAGAAGAACAGAAAGAAAGAATTACAACAAATGAAACCATAGGTTATGACTTCCTACATAAAATATTTTCTTTAAAGACAGTTGCATTTTTTATGTTTTTATAAATATTGAAACTGGAAAGTTTGTATATGAAAATCAAAATTTTTTTTCAGTTTCATGCTGTATCTCGCTTATAGCAGGCTCCCCACTTTCCGCCAAATTCTAGAGGCAATGCATGTTGAGTGGTGGAATTTAACTCAATTAAATATTTCATTTCCTGGTATGGGAATCGAACCCACAACCGTCGCGTTTACAGACACATGCTTGTGCCTGTGCCCCACAACTCAAACAACTAAGTAACATATTAATAATAACTATAAACGTGTTGGGCTTTGCACAATAAATATGATAAAAACATTTTTTGAAGAACATAAGCCTCTTATAATGAACGTCAATATACAGGCTTAATATTTGAATAGAACCTTTTGATGTTTCTGCTACAATAATACTTACAAATATTATAAGTTTATATAGAATACTTATAAATATTTTCATAATACCTTCGCAATGTTATGATCGATTAGAAATTAATCAAAAAAGACCATACTAAAAAAGTAAAATTTCACACTTAGGAGAGACAAATGGGAAATTTGAAATTTTGCATGTTGAAATATGTATATAAATAAATAAGCATGTTTCGTTTTCCGACTTATCCCGCATATCAGACAGAGACAACCTCTAGTGCTATGACACTCCTTTCTTATCTTTCCGATCGGACTCGAGACGTTACGGTCTTATTAGAACAGGGAAATATTTGGAATTTTATTTCCACGATTAGGAATCGAACCCACAACTATTTTGCGAGGCGACATTCCTCTGTGCCACTTGCTTATCCGCAAAGTTCAAGCATATAGCACTAATTTTAATAATCAATCAATTACAATTAATATTTGATAAGTATTACAATAATGTAGTAATTTTAGAATTTTTTTAGCTTCACACTGTATTCCGCATATTTTAGGATAGGTAGAGGGAACCTGAAAATCTAGTGTCAAGACACTCAGTTCCCATGAAGAGATTTACGTTCTCAACTTTCCGCAGTCTCGAAGCGTAGCGTGTTTAGTGGCGGAACTTAATCCCGCACTTTGCCTCGTTGCCAGCGCCATAATAACCATACAAATAATAAGAGATAAAATGAAAATATTAAATATTTAATTCCCTCTGAGTGGGAATCGAACCCACAGCCGCCGCCTTTGCAGTCGCACGGTTGTGCCCCTGCCTTATATATTTTGAAATGACAAAATAATCATTGTAATACAATGTCATAGGAGTATGTAAAGTATATCTGCAATATTCGGGTGGTCACAAGAGATATTCGCAAATCAAATTTTAAATGTATGTATTTATTTTAGTCCTTACCTTTTGCGGCATACAGGATAGTAGTATAGATTATTAAAACGCAATTCAGTATATTTAACATTAAAAAAAAAACAAAAAGTAACTGAGGTTGCTAACTCTGATTAACCTTTAATATTTATATTAAAATTTGTAAATAATATTGCAAATAAAAATTGTATGACACATAAATGGTTGGGATGAATAAGTCATACAATCATAGAATTTTATCTATAATCTTTGGCTCATTGCGTTCATGCTCCACGTGCGCCATTATCAAAGGATCACATACAATAGAAGCCTCTTTTATAGCTTTCGATTAAAAATATACGTTAAAATTCGCTAATAACAAAATATTGTAATACAAAAGAAAAGTGTTTCGCCTTGCAGCCTTATACGTAAATAATAACATAGCAATATAAATGAAACATTCTAGTTGGCTACATTGTCATTTCATTAATAGAGTTGAATATAGTTCAATATAGTTTGCAATATAGCTAAAGTATATGGAAGCATATTTATATATGCGTTTCTATTAGACATATTAACCGCTAGTTAATCGATTCCTGTTAGTGAGATTTTCTTTTCTGATAATTTTACATGGTCAAGTCCAGTAAGCTCACAATACTATTACTGGATATTCTTCTATGAACAGTGATAAGATTTTAGATTAATATATAAATTTATGCAAGTGGAACTATACCGATGTTTTGTATATTGACATACATTCCAACTAAACGCCGGGACAGCAGAAAACAAGGTTTTGCATTTCCGGTCAAAAGAATCACGAGGTACGGCATTCAATAATTGGCTTCCGGGAAACCTTCGTTCTGTGCATGTTGTACGCAATAATAAATACCTACGTTCGCTCTAAGCGCGCCGTATTGAAGACTTACTATGACTTACTTATATGAAATATTTTTCGCAGTGTGCCAGGCGACACGACTTCACAATTACGCTAGCTGACATTTTTCGAATTTTCACAAAAGGAATATTGAGTCTTTTGAAGTGTTGTTCGAAAGCTTTTCCATTGAATAAATATTTAATAGCGACTAAAGTGAAAACTCACCTGAAAACTCGGGTTGTGTAATAATTGCAGTCTTCCTCGCTGATCTGTTCGACGGTCAGTTGAACATCGGAAAGAACAAATTTCTCATCTTCGCCAATGGCATGTGGCCAGTACCAGTGACATTTAATTTCGTTCTTCTCAATTATCTTGTTGAGCATAAGAATAGCCCGACTGTTCTGCTCCCACACCATTAACCAGAAATGGGGCACAGTGAAAGCAAGCGGTCCTTGTGTAAGAATATACTTTCGATTAGCACGGTCCATCTAGAAAAGGAAATGGTATCAATGATAGATAGTAGTTCGAAACTCACCTCAACTAAAATTCTAAGCCTTAGAGCTAAATTTTATAATAATATTTGAAGCCTTCGACTGGGCAAGTCTGCTGGGGCTGGGGAAAGTCGGAGATTGTGAGTTGGATCCCTAATCTATTAAATTCTTGTGTGATAATCATGTCTTTCGTCCATTTATATATTACATTATTTTTATTTATTTGACTTTATAAATTAAATAATATATAAATAGGGTTATCAATTTATTCCTTAACTATGATCGGATAACTATACATGTTTTTATTCCAATTTGAAGTATCATAACGTTCGTTTCATAATATCATTATCTAATAACAAATGTATTAATTCAAGAGACAGCACAAATTGTATAATATTGAATGAAATAGAATACAACGTCAGCTCAAACTAGAGATTTGTCAGTTTCAATTAAGAGCAAGGGGAGTTTTCCTCACTCCATCCCACCCGTCAACGGTGACCATTCAGTGGAAGCACTAATTCAATTTCAGCTAGATAATTCTTTCAGTCGTTGTATCTACCCGTATCAATTCGTTTCCAAGTAAATGCTATTTTGAGACTAACCTTTCTATAATATATACATATGAATAAATATTTTGTATTAAAAATTTAATATTATTTTTCCATTAATATTATTTTGGGTTGGCGGATTGTATCAAATAACAAAAGTATCAAGTATCAAAATTATCAAGACCTGTCACCGATTGATTACTCGAATGAAGTGAATATTCAGCGATTAACATGGCTTTCTCAAATTCCTGAACCTAATTAAGAATGTATGCCAAAACCTCAAAATATGGATAAAAGGAGGATAAAAATTTCTGCTGTTGAAGAGTTGCAGTTTCACAAAGCAACATCACAGAAATAGCCCGACTTTAAAATCAGTTGCAAGAAGTCATTAGGGCCAGAGGAGGGAAACCAACGTTATTAATTCAATAATATAAAACTTTAAACCTTTATATAATTAACATCTCGCAAAATTTTATTATTATAACTACAAAGTGATATGATTCCACAATCTAATTAAGAAAATATTTTTTAGTAAAGGTCCACCCAATATTATAACAATTGAAACACATTTATTTAATTGAAAAACTAAATTTAGGTTAACAATTTTATTTTTACATACAATTCAGTTAGAGTCGTGATTAACCTTTAACGAGCAATTACTATAGTTAATTATTTAAATTTTTCGTGAATCAGTAACGTAATAACATTATAAAGATAACATCATAAGTATTAATTTCTTCATCCTACGCCACATGTGTTAATCATAAGCAAAAAATATAAAAAAAATTCAAACATTATACTTAATAAAACAGCGAATTCAGTATGTAGAAAGAAGTTTTTTTTAACTAACACAGAAATAAAATTATTTTTTATTTTCTATATTACTTTTATTTGAGGGCAGGCTCAGACAGGGCACAAAGTGGGACTATAAACGCGATTGGTTGTGAGTTCTATCCTCACTCGAGAAAATGAAATATTTCCAGAGGCAAAGCTCAGCGTAAACACAACAGTGTCTTAACACTAGATTCCCTCTACTTCACGTAGCAGGGTAGGGCCCTGCTGATCGAAGGATCGAGTTAAATTAACTCGATCCTTCGATCAAACCATATATACTCAGATCTACGGTCCCTTGATTTCTTGAAAAAAAAATCTACATTTACTTTTAAAATCTTTATATCGCAACTAACGCGTATTTCGACACTATAAAGAGAATCAAAATTAATAGGGTACTTCCGGTTGACTAAGAATTATGGAATTAGGCAGCTAGCATATACAGGTAGTACTAGTTCGGGGAAAAATCATAAAATATACATTTGTGGTTATATCCTAAAAAAATAACAGCCTTAAATTTGGTATTACAGCAATCAAGTGAGGTATCAGATGAAAGGGTTTGGTGTGCATATTCCAATACAGCACCGCAAAATTAAGTTTGTTCACTCTTATAAGTTGTACTTCCCGTTGACATACTATGTAGAAATTGGTACAGAACCCTCGGTATGCGAATGCGAATCGCATTTGACTAGTTTTTTTTTATTTTCTTTATTTAAACATTTGGCTATGGGGCAACAGCAAAAAGCTAGTATAAACTATATGCTTTGTACATACATATATGTACAAATCCGGTATATAAAATTACAATACTATTGTCAAGCAATTTTAGCCGAATGATAATAGTTCTAGAGCATTTCCGACACATTGCAGTATCGACCGGAAATACCAAGTGACAAATCACTATGTACTATATTTATTGTTCACGAAATTGGGTAGCTGATATACCTGATCAAAATGGACGAAGAAGTTTATATTTAAATAAACGTATCTTGATATGGTATTTAGCTTAACAAACAGCTATATAAAATTATATGGAAATATCATTTTATTTTATAACACATTTTTTAAATAATATGTTTTGTATATTGAGTATCTCATATTAAAATAAACTTAAATTGAATTAAAAAAAATGAATTAAAAATTTTAATATTATTTTTTACATATTTAAAGTGTTAATCCACACTTAGGAAAGAAAAATACTAATTTAGGAAACGTGTAGAAAAATACTATTTTCGGCAACGCACAAAAATTTTTAAGTGGCGGGATTTAAACCTGTGCTTCTTGAAAACCGTCCACTACGTATAAATTTTTATACGTTTTCCGAGATTAATATTTTATTTATTTTAGATATTTAGTATATGAGAGATAGAAATAGCATGATAATTGGAGCTTTTTCTGAAATTAAAGGTTAACTTAGCCAGAGCCTGGCTAAAGGTTAACTAGGGGCTTTAATACCAAATATTAACCGCCTTTTAAGATTATATTTTTTAGGATTTTTATTGTTAAATCCTGTCATATACAGTTAACAGAATTTTTTAATTCCCTTTATTGTGTCGAACTACGCATTTTTGAGATATAAACGGCCATATCTTTTTCTTAAGTAAATGTGGAAATACTATTTTTTCAGGAAATTAAGAGACTATTAACTGAGTATATGGTTTGAATTTTAAGTCGATATTTCCAAGGGTTCCTGAGATAAATGCTCTTGACTGACAGACAGACAACAGAGTGTCTGAGTGTCTGTCGTCTTATAAGGGTTCCTTTTTTACTTAAAAGGTTCGGCATCCTAAAAATGTCATACTCATCCTAAAAATGTCATACTCATAATTTAAATATTAAACTCATCAGCGGCTTACAATTAGCGAGCGACAAACTAACGAGGCATAAGCAAAGCGAGGGCAGGCCACTAGCTGTTATATAACACAGATTTTGTCACATAACCGTATATTATATGGTGATATTTACACCAGTAGATATACAGAGATTCGTTGATAATATAATAACATTCAATTTATTTTTTTAGACCGTTTCTATTATACCTAGCATCATGGAGCTTAAAAATAAAAAAAATCTCTATCAATTTAATGAAAAGGTAAGCTTTTAAAGTTTGATTAAGAGGATTAAATCTTTGTCTTAATTACGACTAGGGATTGAGGCGGAGGATGGAGGCTTAATTTTAAATACTGATCTGCACTTTTTATTGAGATAAAGATACTAATTTGCAAAACGAAAATATTATTTATATACAAATATAAATATTTACAGAAACATATTTAGGGATTAATAAGAACTTAAACTGTGTTCCCGGTTGAATCAATCGCAATTAGGAATTTTTGGGTACAAAACGAAACATTTTTATTGATACATGCGGAGGTGAGATTTTTAAATATGTTAATGTATTTCATGTAGTTTAAAGTATTAAATGTTACATAAAATATAATTTACTGCTTGCCTTTAAATATATATCACGTTTTAGTACGTTTGAGTCAGGGCTAAAGTTATTAACGTTTTATACGTGGAATTGAAAATATTTAATTAATTAGCATCCAATAAATTTTCTAAGTAAAGAGTTTTTCAAATCCATTAGAACTTCTATCTAAGTGATGTTTCTGAGAATGGATGTATTTTCAATAAAATAAACTAATAATGTTCCTTTGAATTTTTAAAATAACAAACATAATTTTATTGAGTTTCATGATGTATCTATCCCGCAGCAGAGTAGATAGAGGGAACCTAGTGTTAAGATATTTCGTACCCCACTTTCCATCTAACTATCCAATCATTGCTTGTTGATTCGCGGAACTCAACGCCGCAACATATTATATTGTGACATACAATTAATATAAAGCAATCTCAGACACCCCGTCACGTGAAAATGTTTGGAAAGACAACGAAAACGTGAACAATCATTTACTTTGATATATTTCCATGCAAAAAAACATAATAAGAAAGTGAGAATAATGTGCCCGGGTGACGGACAGAACGCATTAGTTGATTGCATGGGCGACCTCGACTGCCGGGCGGGCGTGCATGCTCGTTGCCGTTTGACATTGAATGCATTTGGATATACCGAGAAGTTTGTGGAGTCAAGACTTTTTAAAATATTGCATTGCATGAGAATAAATTAATATGGGGACGTGAAATAAGAGAAATAACAAAATATGGTAATAAATTGTAATAATAAATGGACACACAAATTATTTTGACGTATTATTTTTAATTTCTTTATTTAATCATATAAATATATTTCATTTTGAATGAAAATAATCTTTATATTCAATAATGCGGCACATATGATCGTGTGAAGCAATGCATCCAACGCACACTGGCCGAACCGTTTTAACTACATCTAAACATCACGTATATAATGGAGCATATCCTCGTCGACAGTTAGCAGTACCATTCATAATGTGTATATACATACACAATATATATATATAGCGTATGTAGCTAGAAATAATTATTATATTTTAAGCTTAAAAATTTTGTGTAAGATTAAAATAAGTGAATCATTTTAGAATACTATATAAATTATTAATATGATTGACATCTTCGTAGACCATTCACCTTATCATATCAAAGCATATTGTAATCATATATCGAAGTAAATACTAATCTTATTAAATTAATCTTTAACTGACTAAAACAGCTAATTTTCAGGATAGTCACTATATATTTTTTCAGTTTCACGCAGTATTTCAGGATAGGCAGAGAGAGACTAGTGTTAAGACACTCCATTTCGCACTTTCCGCTGAATTCTGAAGGCATTGGGTGTTGAGTGGCGGAACTCAACGCCTCGACACCAGAGCAAAGAATTGAAAATATATAAAATTTCATTTCCTCGAGTGGGAATCGAACCCATTACGTGTCGAGTTTCCAGTTGTACCTCTGCGCAACTCATTTACTTATCTCATCTATATGATTTTCTTCGGAATTCGTTGGAAATAAACAATGCTTCTAAAGCCGAACCAACTAAGAATTATTAATATGATCAAATTACCTATTTAAAAATATATTATTTGGCCAAACTTTGGCTAATTACAAAGACTGCTTTAATTACTTCTTTGTATATATATATGTGTGTGTGTGTGTGTGTGTGTGTGTGTGTGTGTGTGTGTGTGT
>DWAO01007174.1:0-10394 GCA_018230605.1 Heliconius congener
GCAATCATTCTAAATTATTTTCTCGCCACACACTCCGTGTACGTGAGCCACGTGTGTCGATACTATCTTTGTTCTCACCCATATTGTGCTGAAAGGTATTTAATTGTTAAATAAAAAAAATGAAATAAATAGGTAAAAAAAAAAATGAAATAAGAAGCTTTTTATTTTTAAACTAGCGTAAACCTGTGGCATCGTTGACGGGATCTAATATTGAATTTTTCATATAGAAGCAGTAGTTCCTGAGATAAGTGTTGTCAACCAAATACGCTCTTCAGCCTTATAATATTAAGTACAGATTGAAGTTTTTATAGATATTTGATTACCATTTTCGAGATTACGAGTGACGGAACTCAACCTCAAAGTTTGACTAATCACTAGTGTGAGCAAAAGAAAATAATTCCTTCCCCGGATGGAATTCGAACCCACGACATTCGCGTTTACCGTCAGGCGCTCTGCTGCTGCGCTACAATGTCCTCACTATCTATTCAAAATATGCCATAAAACAGTTTTCAGAATAGTGCTCTATTATAACGACCCTATGTGAAGTAGTTTGCTATGATAGCAATGAATGCCGTAGTTGGTTGGTCCGTAGCAATATGAAAAAGTTAAAATATTTAAATAAATAGATATATTTAGCTTCCCTTTTTTTATCAATACGCTGTATTCCGCACACAGCAGGATTGGCAGAGCGAACCAAGTGTTAAGACACTCCGTTTCTGTTTTAGCTTTATACGCGCATGTATCCCACACATCATAGCATGGTAAACAGAGGGCCCTACTTTCCGCATAAATCTATTCGTATTGCTTCTTGAGTGACGAAATTCTACACAGCGCTTTGCCTCGTTACCTAAACGGATTCATAATATTAAATATTTCATTTCCTCAAGTGGGAATCGAACCCACAATCTGTCGCGTTTACAGTCGATTGACCTCAAACACACACTTATGGCTTTACGAATATTATCAATATTATTATAAAAAAATTGTATGCTGTTCACGCACTTCAATTACAACTGCAAATATATTAAAATAACATGTAGTAAAAATTTTACATTATATTTTTTTTAAGTGACAATATTATTATTTTATGTTAAAACAAATGTTTGTTCCGCATCTCTTGATGCAATTATATTTTGACATGGAAAAATATTATGTAGATAGCTAAAAAATTATATATTAATGTTTGTGGCACAACGGCATCTGAATGTGAGCACGACGGTTGTAAGAAAAGAAAGCACGGTGTTGAGCCACTCAATATCAAATTTCACTCAACTAAAATGGGAAACGGAGTGTCTTAACAGTAGGTTCCCTCTTCCTCCTCTAACACTAAAAAAATATAGCACACGTAACAGAATCTAAAAAGTCTTATCATACCGACGAAAAATATTGATAAATAAGTAGGTACTTAATATGCCACGAAGGCATCTCAACTTTAATACTGTACTTCTACTTCTACAGTAGAAAATTACGGGATGCTGTCTGAAACTAAAATCTGCATCTTGTTAGTCTAAGTTATTAATCTTTCATAGTCTCAGCTTGGCCTTTATAAGATAAATTAGGTACTCGAGTTAGGTCAGTGGTTAATTATTTTAAATTAGTTTTTTTTTTTATATTTTAACATTTTTAAAGTAACATTTAGAAATATATTAAAATTTGAACGTAGCAGGATTGGAACCCGCGTGCAAAGGGTAGACCTATATTGTTCTTTGTTCTTATAAATAATTGTCATCTAATAAAAAGCTGTTTTGAATATCAATGTTGAACAGATATAGAAAAAATGTGTGGATGTGAGATTATGAGATCACATTTGTGAATTTCAGTCAGATGTCGTACCCCACTTTTCGACGAAGTTATGGCGGATTATAGAGAACTCAACTCGGCCTCACTTCATCTACCAGTGCAAGGAAATAAAAATTATTGAATATCATCATTTCTGGCTGGTGATCGAACCTAGAACCATTGCGCTCAAAGTCAAATACAATTCCACTACGCCACGACGACGAAGAGAAACATTATTTATGATTCTCATTTTTCATTAAGATAACACTTAAGTACACTTAGCTAGGTTAATTTAATCAGAAACTGAAATATTAATCAAAGAAAGTTTATTGAATGTATAATAGGATTCGTCATCCGACTGATTTTTAATGATTGATTTTCAAGAGATTTATATTCGCTTTTTATAACTTTTACTTAAGCAGAAATCGTTATTTTAGAGAAAATATAGATACGTTAGTCTATATGCCTTAGGAGGAGAGCATCCGACTGTAAATGCTGCGGCTGTGGGTTTGATTCCATTTGAGAAATTGATTACGTCGTCGTCGTCACGTAATGTCTACAATTGCGCGTATAAATGTGAAAAAGACCCGCAGGTCTTACCTCCAGTTTCTAAATAAAAAAATAAGCGTGAAGCTGAAAAATATATTAATATAAGTTACATTTCCCCAGATTATCTAACAAATCAAATTGAATCATCTTCACGCTGTATCCCGCACACACACACGCTGTATCCCGCGGGGTAGGCAGAAGGAACCTAGTGTTAGGGCACTCCGTTCTCCACTTAACTTCTCTAAATGTAGCTAATATCGAATGCTAAACGTAAATTCACTCAACCATACACCGAACCCGCAACTATAGCCAAAAAGTAAACAAAATAAGTAAAACTTAAAACTCAATCGTCTCTACAGTCAACAAAATAACTGTAACAACGTAAGGTTATTCTTTTATCGTTTCAATATTTCATGTCAAATGCTATAAAGTGCAATAGAAATGTTCTATTTCAAGAACATATGTTTGGATTCAATTGTTAATGATATATGATCTTGCAAATATATATTATATGTATGAGAAGCCGTCGCGTCGTATCACGGCGGCACAGTAAACGCTATGGTTGTGGGTTCGATTCCCACTCGGGGGAGTGAATCATTTTTATTTTATTGTTTCTGTGACAAAGCGCGGCATTAAATTTTACCGCACAACAAATGCAGTGTCATGATAATTGGGAAGGAATAATAAATTTTCTTATGCCATCCCTACTAACAAGTAGGGATGGCATAAGAAAATTTATATTCCGCATAACAATGCGGAATACAGCGTGAACCTAATAAAATGATATACTCGCATATGTTTGTTAAAATATTGCTGAGATATTAATAAAATTTAAATATTGTTAAGTCGCAGACGGTTGTGGGTTCAATTCCTACTCGGAAGAATATAAATATATTTTATGCCTTACTCTGGTAACGAGGCAAAGCGCGGCGTTACGTCACTCAACACGCAATTGCCTCGAGAGTTCTTCGGAAAATGGGAAACGGGAAATGGGAAAGGAGTGTCTTAACTCTAATATTAGGCTGCAGGTAGAAGGGATAGCTAGCTAAGTAGCTACTACAGAGTGAAGTTAAAAAAAATCCTACCATTAATTTAATAACTTCTCTGCAATAGTAAGAAAAGCACAGCGTTGAGGTCCGCGGTTTGCATGTCAGTAAATATTTATAATGTTAATTGCATCTCTTAACACTGTATATTAGACAAAAAATATCATCCATATATCCAAAAAACTAAAATCTAAAAGACATTGTATATTTTTTGTTAAATTCACAAAATTAAGTACCGCTTACTGTTGTACGTACTTGTGCATATACTTGCTTCTAAACGTAGTATTGTGCTTCACATTCATGAGACTTTTGCTTTCACAGTAGCTTTTATGAAATAGGTTTTGTAACTTTTTCAAACTTATGGCTTGTATTGTAGACACGCCTCACACAGACAGACCGATGGACAAAAAAATATTAAAAATATGAATATTTTTTTCATCACATACTCCAGATCTTTAATTTTTATATATCTATGGAAAATACCTGACACGTTGAATATCTACCACTAAAACGTGTAAAGTGATGTTTCACTGTTTCTCCCTGACTGTAGTATAAGCTACAGTAGCAATAAAAAACCTTATTCCTTTCCTTAAATATTTCGAGTGCACCGTTACTATTGCAATTATAAAAGAGAATTAAGTGTGAAAACATGTTAATATGATGCAAAATCGGAGTTAAGTGTCACTGAGTTAAGCTCCTAAATGTATGGTGACCATATTTTAGGTCTTACATAGAAGCTTCATATTATTAATAACATTATTTTACTCTCAATATGTATAATGTACATTATTATAGTATAAGGCCAATCGTGGCGCAGGGGCAAAAAGTGTGACTGTAACCGCGATTGGTTGAGGGTTCGATCTCCACTCGAGTAAGTGAAATATTTATTTACATTTATATTATCATTTCTTCGCTCTGGTGTCGAGGCTAAGCGCGGCGTTGAGGTTAACAAAAGGTTTCCTCTGCCTACGCTGCTGTGTGCGGGATACAGCGTGAAGCTGATTTAATATTTTTTCTTAAATATAGTATTATTTACAATTGTGAAGTATCTGAATGTAGAGGCGACAGTCATGGGTATTATAATTAATACCATAAAAAACTAATATTCTTCATATCTAATAAATTTCACACAAAACATAGTATTTTACGTACGTTTATAAAAAAAATCCCCAATTTCAGTTGTATACTTTTTTTGGCAAATGCCCAGTGATAAGTATATAACGTCCAAACTAAAAAGCTCATTTCTATATGAGCTTTTAGCTCTTAAGCTTTATAATGACGCCATCGAGGCGCAGTTGTGAAACGTTGGTCTGAATATGTTATTTGTGGGTCCCATTCCAAATTCAATTATGCTTAGCTTTGGCTGGAAATTAACATAACTAGGATTTAATTGTATGACATGTGAGAAATCGAGACGATTAACGTGCTATAATATAGCCAAAAGCTTTCCTAGATAAATGTAACGTCAGTGTTTGACGTTCCAAGAAGATTTTTTTTCAATTTGTCCTTGTTCCTGAGGTACGCACACTTCATAAAGCAAACTCTTCAGTTTTACAATATGAGTACAAATTTAAAAATATTTTGGCTTTTAATAAATTTCCTTAATACTTTTTTGACGGTTCTTTTTACTAATATAATTAATGCAGAAATAGTCTCGATATAGTCTTTGTCTATTCGATTGTCACGCTTTTATGCCTTAATAACTAAATCGGTTTTAATAAAATTTAAAAAGAACTGAACTTAGTAAATTTTCTATATTACATATCATCAAAAAAGTGGCTAACGTGGTAGGAACAAGGGGTTGAAAGTTTGTATGGAAACCCGTCTTGGTCAAAGAACAGGCAAGAAATATATGAATATTTGTTTAAGCCTTTTTCAAATAACAACGTCTTAAATTCCGTAAGTAAGTTGATAACAGTGTGCTTTGACCTTAGATTCTCGCTGCCTATCCAGCTATAGAGCTGCGGGATTCATTGTGAAGTTAAAAAACTGTAGATATATCGTAACAAAATTCATTATTTTACTTAAAACACAACATTATCGAATACATCAAATATTTTAAATTTACTATCAAACCAATAGTGGAAAGCGCAAGCACTGGCCTTTGAAACACGATAGCTTTATACTACTGTACACTCCTATAGTATTATAGTGTTGTTACATATGGAGTACCTCATTTGGAACTGTTGAATATAATATCCTTGTTACAATCAAAATCAAAAAAGTTTGTGAGGATGGATATTTGTTCCATATTCACGTACAAATTATTAAACGGATTTAGAACAAACGTTAGAGTAATGTAGTTAATACATCAATATATTACACTTAAGACTATAATTTAAGTAAAGATTTTGTATAATTTGGCTATAATATAACAAAAAAGTCGTGCCTGTTAGTGTAAGTTTCTTGAATTTTTTTTACTATTGACACATTGATCTTTGTCACTTTGAAAGTGAATTGATAAAGTATTCCTTCGATTGGGAATCAAACCCACAACCGTCACGTTCATGTACATATTATAATTCATGTATATATCTGCTAACAAATTAATCTTTATTCTATATATAAATACAAATGTTAAATCTTAATGCTCTATTGCACGATACATTAATATTGAAATGAATAAATAAACAACAACAGATGTTCATATATTTTCGTATTTTGAATATACATTTTCACATATCGAGGCCAGTGGCAACGCAGGGGCACAAGCGTGCGTATGTAAATGCGAAAGGTTGTGGGTTCGATTCCAACTGGAGGAACTGAAATATTTAATATTTTTATCTTTGCTTTGAACTAAACACGCAACATCGCCGGAATTAGGCGAAAAGTGGAGAACGGAGTGTTTTATCACTAGGATCCCTTTGCCTGCTGAATGCGGGATACAGCGTGAATTTGATTATTATTAACGTGCATACAGCAGGGTAAGCGAAGTGAAGAAAGTGAAGTCTAGTGTTAAGAAATGTCTTAAGAGCGGCGTTGAGTTTCGCCTCTCAACATTCCACGCCATCAGAATTCGGCGACAAGCCGATAATTCTTCCGAGTGGAGATCGAACACACAACCATCACGTTAGTCACACGCTGTCCCGCCACAACAGTCTCTTTAATTCATTCCACACTAAAAGCTATACAAATAAAAACAAGCCAAATTTGCGTAATCGAAAAGAAGGAAAGGAGTAAAAAATAATTTAAACCGTTTCGCGTTTTGAAGCACTTTTGAACGTTTCCGCATCTCAAATTCAAATGGAAATCGAATTCTGACCGTGTTTACTCGTTTCATCTGCGTTAAATAAACAACGGAATATTGTACAAGTGTTAGAGCTCTATTTTAGTTTTTTCTTATGTATAGACCATTTAGAATATCCTAAAAGTTAAGTTTTAGCATCTGACTGTAAACGCAACGGTAGTGGATTCGATTTTCTCTTAGGAGACTGTTTTTTTTTATTTCCCCATTCTAGTAACAGGACAAAGCGTAGCGTTTAATTCCGCCATTCAGCAGAAATGTCTCGATATTGGATGCTAAGTGGAAAGCGGAGTGTCTTAACACTGGATTCTTCTGCTAACCCAGTTGTATGCGGCATTCAAAATATTTTTATTTATACTATACGTAACTATTTTGAGAGAAATATATTGAATTCATGACCTTCTTTTTCATGGAGGCGGTCTAAATTACAAGACAAAAAAAATAGTAATACAAAGAAATCAACCTAGCCAAGTGGACGACACAGAAGTGTTAGCCATTCTGTTTCCATAATATATCAGGCATAACTCAGAATAAGGGAAATATTGTTTATTTTTTTGTAGAGGAAAATTGTGTTAGATATTACGTAAACTATTCAACTAATTTGTTTTCTCCAACTTTGCTCGCTTTATTGTAGAAGCGAGATGAATTGTGACGATGGATGTTGATTGAGTTGGAAGGTAGTGAACGGTCACTCCTTTCACTGAGTGTATGTTCTTCTTACATGCGTTTGAAATACATTTTCTGTTGGACACCGGTTTCATTGATTTTTTGTTCACTCTACATCCCATTCATAACAGGGTGGGCAGGAGGAAAATTAATCAAGGGATATTTAGACATTCCGTTTACCATTAAAATATTTCCGTTTTCGACTTTTTTTATTTGAAATTGTCATGTTGCTTCTTTTAGCTTCACGCTGTTCGGCCGTGTAACAGAGGGAACCAAGAGTTGAGACACTCTGTTCTCCACTTACCGATCAATTATCAAGACGTTGCGTAATGAATGGTGAAACGTAACGGAACGAAATGTAAGGTCCATTATTAGCTTTGATCAGTTAATGTTTTCGCCACACGTATGTGAACACATTAATTCATAAATAATCATCCAAGGAACGCCACCGAATAAAAATTAAACCCAGAACCATCGCGTTAACCATAACGTTAACAGTTAGACCTATACCACGATGGCCTCACAAAGTAATTGCTATCACAATTTTCTTAATAAATAATAATCCTTTCCTTTTAGGGCAAAGTTACGATATTTCGTTTTTTTTATCAAGATAATAGGCAAGTGCTAAGAAAAAACACTTTATGTGGATACATGCAGTAAAATATAAATTACCTAACAACGTAATATGATATATTTCTTTGTTCATAGTGGAATTACAGATTATTGAGACCAAAATGCGATTTTGTCCGCTTACAGTTTTTCTTTTTTATATTATAGCCAAATTATACAAAATCTTTACATAAATTACAGGCTTTCATTTTAAGCTATATTAGTGTAAAGTTTCATCCAAATCCGTTCAGCAGCTTTTGCGTCAAAGTGCAAAAAATAACTCATAATATTAGAAAATGATTAATTAATATTAATAATATTAACTAATAACATAGGAAACGGAATATCCTAATGAGGAACGGAGTGTCTTTACACTAGGTTCCTAGCTACCCTCTGCCTATTTTGTTGTTCGCGGGAAGCAGCATGAAGCTATAAAAAGATATATAATATTATTAATAACATTTTTTTTATTTAATAATATTTAATAATATTAGTAGTACACTCATTCGGGTAACTTCGAGATTCAGAACAAGGAAAACACAAATATATATGAAGATAACGTTTTTAGCACCGTTAACAACAAACGTGCTAAATGAACTGCCGTCTGAAATTAAAAAAATAAAGAAATATCTTGATGTTGTATCTACAGTAGATACCTGTAAAATTTGTATATTGTACCTGTAAATAAAACGTAACTAATGTTACGTAGATTAATAAGAAGAATTATGAATTGATGGCGGTAACTTTGACAGACTACAAAAATTTGATTTTCTTCTATACTGATGTATTTAAGAAAGTTTATGTAAATGTCTATGGGTGAAGGGTATTATGAGATCACGAATAAAACAAAAACAATTCTCTTAAACACTCTTACAATGTGCTTTTAATTTCAAGATACTAAAAATATCGCTCGTATCTGTAATATTAAATAGGACGACGGCCTGAATATTTATATTATATTTTCCAATGTTTGCTTAAAGTAAACAAAAAACAGAGTGCTTTATCACTGTGTTATTTCTATCAACACGGTTACATTAAATATAGCTAGCATTTCATAATTTGCACAACAATAGAAAGACTTTTCATATAATTCTAATTACCCGCTTAAACTGACATAACTTGTTTGTACTCGGTTTAATTAAAAACGTACTACTGCGTACATTACAGCTCAGCTAAGCGTTTTTTTTTATTTCGCCCATATCTAAATGAACCGCAGTGTTTTTTTTTCAGCTTCACGCTGTATCCCGCATGTTGCAGTGTAGGCATAGGAAGCTTAGGAGGAGGGAGTGTTAAGACACTCTATTCCCCACTTTCCGCCGAATTCACAAGGCATCGCGTGATAAGTAGTGGAACTCAACCTCATTTCTATTCGTGCTTCTCTACATTAATGAAAGAACCTATTTACTAAAATCAGCGACTTACACTACTCTGTTCTGGTTGTGCGTTGTCAGTTATATTCATGAATTAACGACTTTACTCTGATACATTCAGTATATTCGCCTAATTTCTACCCAAAGTGATTCCCTCGAGTGAAATCGAACCCACAAGCATCACGAGAACACTATGACACTGTGCCACAGCGCAACGACAGGCTCAATATTTTTAATGAACACATTTCAACCTACAACGCAACTGTAGTGGAAGGCAAATATAAAAAATCAGATTAAGGGTACGTAGAGAATGGGAGTCAACTTGAAACTTTTATGAAATAACACTAATAACCAGTTTTGTTTGGACGACGGCAACAGTATGCAAAATAGTACTGACAAGCCCCCAATTAGGCAAAGTAGTTTTATTTTTAACCACTTATAGACTAGGGGCCGCCTGAAATTTCGTATGTGTGAATTATAAATTAAATTAAAAAACCCTGTTTTTTTCGCCCTCGTAAAAATATTAGGAAATTACCTTCACACTGTATCTCGCATTTAGCAGAGTTGGCAGAGGGAACATAGTGTTACAACTCTCTATTCCCATTAAGAGAAGTCTCTTTCTTTCCGTCCCGTTAAATTCTAGAGGCATAGCGGCGGAACCATACTTTGCCTCGTTACCAGAATGAGGCCTTGCCTTTATTTTGTTATTTTTCATACAATCTATATGGTATGACGAAAGGTATTGAGTGTTAAACGGCGGAACCTAACGCCGCGCTTTGTATGACTAGGTTTCATGAAACATAATTGTTATTGCCATAATCGCGATTATTAAAATGATAGTTTTTAAAAATGATTTAAATATAAAGGCTAACTTACTTGCAAGTTGTTGATACTTTCAGGGTTTTAATATGAAGAAACCACTTAAACGACGCCTGCATTGTAATATCGATACTCTTTGGAATTTTTCAGCTTCTATAGATTTTATGTAGTTAAATTTGTCAATAAAGTGTTTAATAGTTTTTAGCTGTATCTCGTGTAAAGCAGGATAGGTAGAGGGAATCTAGTGTTAAGACACTCCATTCCCAATAGCGAAACAACCTCAATTCTCAAACTCTCCCCAAACCTACCTAG
>DWAO01007175.1:0-10393 GCA_018230605.1 Heliconius congener
TGAGTGGCGGAACTCAACGCCGCGCTTTGCCTCGACATTAGAGCGAAGAAATGAAAATAAAAATATAAATAAATATTTCACTTCCTCAGGGATCGAACCCACAACCAGTCGATTTTACAATCACACTTTGTGCCTCTGCGTCACGACCGGCCTTAAATGTAGAGTTTATGTTAGAACTTAAACTTAACTTAAAAATAATATAAACAAAACAGATAAAGATTATGTTTTGTTAGCTTTTTTAAATAATATTAGCGTATTTGTTTTTAAATATGTTGTGTACGTATTTCAAAGTTGTAAAATTGATCATTTTTAAATTTGCATTGGTGACGCAATATAATGCAGCAAATAAGTATTTCCTTTGATTGATAATCAAAACCATTGTATTCATTGCCACACGCAGGACTCACTGTTAGAGGTTTACATTTTAAATTAAAAGATGTATATTAGAGCCAGAGGCCACTCGTGGCGCACGGGCACAAACGACAACAACTGTAATAGGCTGTGGGTTCGATTCTCAGTCGAGTCGGTGTTAAGGTAAAAGCGCGCATTATGTTCCGCCACTCAACACGAAATCTCTTCAGAATTCAGCGGAAAATTGGGAACGGAACGAACGGAAGTATTTTAATAATTACGGCGTATCTTATAACTAGGTTCCCAGGTTCCCCCTGCCTACCCTGCCATGTGTAGGATGCAGCGTGAAGCTGAAAAAATATTTACAATTGAACTTCTTTAATTGTTTACGCATATAAAATTCAATAAAGGTATCCATTTGTTAGGTTTATGCAGCAACTGATATCAGCAACTGGCGCTAGAGTGAAAGATTTCCATTTTGTAGGACATAGTCTGGGTGCTCACATAGTTTCGTACGTTTCGATTCATATTGGAAGAGTTGCGAGGATCACAGGTAAGGTTCCTATTAAATAAGTTTATATAATATTGACTGATAATTGAATTAAACAGAGCAAAGTGAAGGACTGAGTTACAAATAGCTACGTAAGAAGAGAGATTACTCATAATTATTTTTCATATATTCTCTGAATTTATTTAAGAATTTAATATTGAAATTATTATTAGAAAAGACTCTGAATTTAAAAGAAAATAGAAGAAAGGTAAAGATAGTTAAGTCAAAATAAATTGTTTATGCCAATTGTTTTGTATTGTAATCTTATCTAATCTTGCTTCACGCTGTATCCCTAGCGGGGTAGTCAGAGAGAACGGAGCGCCAAACGCAACGGTTTTGTGTTATATCTATATTATTGTATGGAACAAAAATATTTTTATGAATAAAACTAACAATGTGAAAAGTGACGTAAGTAGATATCCTGCTGTGTGTGGGATGCAGTACATAAGTTAAAAAAATCACAAATAAATAATTTTTAGAATTTATTATTGGTTATCTAAATGAAAGAAAATTCAGAAATATAAAAGAAAATCTATTCTACTCTATAATAATTATTATTTATAGGCTTAGATCCAGCTCAGCCATGTTTTCGAACATCAGATAGAAGTGAACGCTTAGATGAAACAGACGCTGATTTTGTAGACGTCATACATACAAATGGAAGACTGTTGCAGAGAATTGGCTTTGGACTACCTGATCCTATAGGTACCTAGAATTATAATTTAACTTAAGTCCTTATTGTGGGTCAGTTGTGATATCGTTGATGGTTATGGGTTCATATTTTTACTGTGAATAATTGTCATCATAAACGTATCTAGAGATATTTACTGACTTCCCTGACTTTAATTCCGAACGAATATTTTTGTGTATGTACCTAAATGTTTTTTTTATTATTCAAGTTAAATTTTATTGTTAGTAAAAATTCTGGGATCGTTTTAATGATTTAAAATGATTTAAGGTCACGCAGACTTTTATCCTAATGGCGGTATGCAACAACCTGGATGTGGGAATAAGACCAACTCTATATGGGCAAGACTGTGGCCGATTTCGCCATCAAGTGAGATATTTATTGTATTTGTAGTGTAAAAAGGAGGACGCCAGACTTGGCGCAGGGGAACAAACTGTAAAACCGACTAGTTGTGGGTTGGATCCCCACTCGAGGAAATGAAATATTTATTTCATTTCTCCGAGGCAAACCGCGGCGCTGAGTCGCTTGTTGAGCCGCCACTCAACACGCAGTGCCTCCAGAACTCGGCAAGTGGAGAACGGAGTGTCTTAACAGTAGGTACACACAGCCGGTGCGGGATACAGCGTGTAGCTGATTTAATTTGATTTGATTTGTATAGTGTAAATAGTAGCTACTGAAATATAATAGTAGGATCAGCAGCAGCAACAGCAGCAACAGTAGTAGTAGTAATAATGGTATATATAGCAATGAAATATTATATTTGATTGGAATTTTTTGTTAATTAATGTCATAACTGGTAAGGAAAAAATTACATTGTATTCATATTATTATATGATATGATTCTAACATCTATAGCTCTATGTAGGTAGAGCGAAAAAAGTTAAGTATTGAGGTATAGACAAGAATCTATAGACTGTTGATTCTCTTTTCCTTATTAAATGTTGTTTAATATGGAAATTAACATATTTTACTTATTTAGAAACCGTATAAAAATTAAAACGTAGCGGGACCCGCACCTCTTGGAAGCCGGACGGTTTCCAAGAGACGCCCTCTTTCCTAAGTGTGAAATAACATTTTAAAATGTCAAATATATTTAAAACATTTTCTTTGATATTTAAATACTTTATTGAATTTACAGGGCTTCAACAAGCAATATGCAGTCACGGCCGTGCGTATTTGCTATTTACGGAATCATTGATCAATGATAACTGTACGTTCAGAGCTCACCAGTGGGATTTAACGTATGAAGGGTGAGATACGCTTTTAAGTGATTAATTCATTTATTTATCTTATAACTGTTGGTACTAGTTTCGGGTCAAATTCCATGTTTTTTTTTTCGTAGTAGTAGTAACAAATGGTGTTACAAAACAATATTTTGTTACGTCCTTAAAAATGTTAATATTAATATACGTATACTTTTCTTTTACTTATTTCTTATTTACAAATTTAAATTTGCATTTTCTCGAAAATTTATAATAATATATAAATGTAACAACATTTATTACTATAATAATAATATAAAACAATTTTTCAGGGTAAATACTAGTTTACTAGCGTCGTGCACTAAATTGATATCGCCTTGTTCTGTGATGGGTATAAGGTCTGTGGGCGGTCGCGGTCTACGTCGAGCTGGGGGCGCTTATTTTGTATTGACTTCTGAGAAACAACCTTATTGTCGTGAGTGTTTTTTTGCCTCACGTTGTGTCCCGCATATATCAGGGGAGGCAGAGGGAACCTAGTGTTAATAAGACATGCCTTTTCCTATGTTTCGCGCAATTTTCCAGACGTTGTGTGTTGAAGGCGAAACTTAACCCGCGCTTTGTCTTGTCACTAGAGCGAAAAATAAAAATATGAAATAATTATTCCCCTTAGTGAGAATGTAACCCACAACCGTCACGATTTACACGATGTGCCATTGTGAGGGGCGTTGTAAGTATATTAAGCCCTTGCCAGTGTAAATCATGTAATGATTTAATGAAAATGTGGCACGAAATTTATTATTTATATATAGTGTTTATTTATTAAAAAAAATATTAAAAAATAGAACTTTTTAATTACATTTTCTTGATTTTATCCTTGCACTGATCTTTTGTGGGTTGTGTTTAAACAAGGCTATTTTGAGATAGTCATGTTCTATTATAATACAATTGCTTACTTCTAGACGCATAACTAGAGAATTCAAGAATTCAAGAAAACTTGTAATTGAAAAAATAATTACAGTGCATTCGGGTAATTCCGAAAAGCGGATATTTCTAATAATTACCTTTAACTAATAACCGTAAATTTTATTATTATAGGGTATTTATATTCTTCCTCCTCCTTCTTAACTCTTTGGAATTACCCAAATACACCTTACAATATCTTATATACTTAAAGCATTTTTTAATTATCTTCACTTGTCGATATTTAGTTAAATATGGTAAATATAAAATTATTCACAAAAGTCCTTTGTCTAAGTAGTAGGTCTGTCTGTTCCTTAGTAAGTTTGCTGTTAAATAATATATTCTGAAAACTAGCATTTAACAAAATGTCATGAAAAAAAACAAAGAGATCGAAGTTATATGATAGGACGGAGAATACGTCCTTTCTATCTTAAAATGAAAAAGGAGACCCGCCTTTTTTCCTTTATTGCTAGTGCTTCTCAGATGATACTTTAATGAATCGATATATTAAGAGGGTCACATCTTAGTATTTTATTGCTTTGATTTTAGTTGACGATAAGTGAGAAGACCAGGCCGTCATGGCAAAGCGTTTGACTGGAAACATCGCGTTGGTTGTGGGTTCGATTCTCACTAGGGCTAATAAAATATTTTCATTTTCCCCGCTTTGACAACACAACAAACGGTAAACGGTTAAAGATAGTGTTAAGCTCTACCACACAGCACTTTAAGATAATTGGTCGAAAAATAGGACAGAGTATTTTAATACTAAGGTTCCTCTCAGCAGGGGAGTCAGCAAATAATATATTTAATTTTAATTATAGAGTTTGAAAGCCTTCGACTGATGCCCGATTTGCTCCGAGATCTACGTAATGGATTCCATTTAGATCAATCGACCAAATTCAAACCCACTGTTACGTCAGCTTACGGCGATCCCGATCTTGTAGACGACGAGACCACTACAGTCAGTCCTGTCACCACCACCACGCCGAAGAATTGGTTTTGGAAGTTTGTTAGTTTATTTTAATATAATTTATAGTTAATATTCATATTGATAATATTTTAGTTATATAAGTATTAATAAATTATTCAGTTGTATTATTCAGTGAGTACAATTTTTATTTTATTTGTTTTTCATTATGTTAGAGAGTTAAAAGAATGGTGTTTTAATATATTAAAGTTTTACATCTATCTATCTTTCTCTGTTTATCTTTTATTTTTTTCTGTGATCGTATGGAGAAGTCACACACAAGAAAATGGCAGCAAACATTTCCACCTGAGTCCATACTTTTCCTTAAAAATATAGCTTAAGGAAAGATTGATTATTATAGAGTTCGACTATCTCTAACCACTGCTCTATTTGTTACGAGACTTAAGATCACAATTAGTGTGCTATTACTACTAGTACGTTGAAGAATTAGTTCTGGAAGTTTATTAGCTTTTTTTGATGACAAATAAAAGAACCGGCCAAGTGCGTAAAATTGTCTATAATCACGTTTATTATGTTATTTATTATGTTCTGTACGGGCCCACCATTTTAATATTTCTTTTATATTAATATAAATTTTAATAACACGAAAACCTCTGTAGGTTTAACTAGCACTTGTTTTACATCATTTTACGTTTATAATTTTTAATTAATAAAAAATCGAATATTCTTGATGAATGTTTTTTTTTTATTTTGATTCTTAATTAATAATTTTTATCAAAATTCTGCCTAATATAACGTAAACATTATTTTCTGTATTATTTAATTATTGTGATAATATTAATTTATTGTTTATAGAAATTATTAACTGGATCAGGTGATTTTATCTATATATTTATGGTGATAAATACAAAATTGAGTTATGTAAAAATTTTAATAATATCAATTATTGCCGATATCACAAAAAAATTAATTAAGTATAAAATAAATTTATTAATTGACGGACTTAAAGCTCACAAGGCTCAGCTCAATCAATTTAAAAATTAATTAAAAGTTTTAAAGAGATTTGACACATCCACGAATTAACGATAATATTAGTTAATATAATATTTGATTTTAATTCTACGAATCTAAATAGTAAATACATATTTATAAAAGTACAATACAAATAATGTACATGTGTATGTAAAAGAGACACTACTAATATATTTTCGTGCTTCTTTTATAAATCATTCAGAATACTGAAATGGTTTACAAAAAAGATTTCCCAATATTTAAGAAATTGTAAGATATGAAAATAAGAAGAGCTTTCGAGTAACGAGTGCTACTCAGTTATAAGGTTGTAATGCTTTTCTGTCTTCAGTTAATACCTGCTCGGTGTTTTATGCTTAGGATTATCGTGATTCTTAGAGTAAATATGAACATTCTAGTAATAGCACTGTTATTTTTAATAATATTGCAAAATATTAAATATTTTTATATTTAATGTTAAATGTTAAAAATTAATAACATTTAATATGCAAAACTTGTTAAAATAAAAATGATACTTAAACTAAAGTGTATTATATGAGTTGCCTTACTACAATTTACACAATACCTTACCTTTTAGTTAAATTAAACAGTAATTTTCCACAACGGTAAGTAATTATCACCTTTACTCTGTTATGATTTATCGTAACAATATGGCGTGCTTGAATACTTTAGCCATATTAATTACAAATGTTTTTAAAAGAGTTATATTTTTTGGTCGTCAAAGTAGTATTCATGGTTTAAAATATGTTTTCGAAGAAAAAGGAACGAAATTAAGCAAGTAAGTTCCAATTATTGTTACATTATTTTCATACAGACACATAAAGGAAAAAAGTTAACATATATAAAAATTGGTTGAGCGAAATAGTTATATTTTTGCATTAGTTGCATAATCAATGAAACTATTAGATTATGTTAGTTAGGAAAAATATAAAAAATGAAAGAGAGTACAGCATCTGACAGTAATAACGATGGTTCTGGAGTTCATTTAAATACGGGGATGAATTATTTTCATTTCCTGGCTTTGGAAAGAATAATACAAAGTGAAGTGAAGTTAAAAAGGAATAATACAGTAATTGTGATAATTTTTTAACAGTTTGTTTTATCAGCTTCACGCTATACTCCGCACACAGTAAGGTAAGCAGAGAGAACCTAGTGATAAGACACTCCGTTCGTTCTCCACTTTTCTCCGAGTTTTGAAGGCATTGCGTGTTGAGGGGCGAAACTCAACGCCGCGCTTTGCCTCCATACTAGGGAAATAATATAATAATAAATTAAAATATAAATGTAAATAAACATTTCATTTTCCCGAGTGGAGGTCGAACCCACAACCAGTTGATTGTACAGTCACACTTAGCTTCCTGCGCCACGACTGACTTGACCTCAAAGAACACAACACAAACAGACAGTTAATCGTTTTATTGTTGACAAAATCATTTTAGATGCATCTGGCTGTTCATAATGCTATTATTCACTGTATGTTTGTGTGTGCAACTAACACCGGTGGTGCAGAGAGGTGACATGGTGAATTTCACTCCAGACACCCGCTACTCGCGTTGGACTACTACATTTCCGGCAGTAACGATCTGTGAAGTATACTCCTCTAAGAATGTGCTAAAGAAATTGACTGCTTTGTATCGTATGTAATTTACATTATGATAATTTTTTTTAATTGGAAAGTATGTATTTGTAGTTTTTTTTTAATTAATGAATTTTTTTCTTTTTGTTATGGAAATGAGGATAACATTTTAATTGACTACGACTACAAATAACAATAATTTAAATGTTCCAAAAATAAAAATAAAAACTATAAGCAATTTCCTTACGGTTTCTAAATTCATCCTAAATCCTCGTATAGGTTATATATTTAATTTTTTCTTCAATCCTATAGCATATTTGATGGAGTCACTAAATTTCGACTCCAGACGATACGTGACAGATTTGATATACGGACGCGGTTCATGCAGTCGATCTACTTGTAAGCCGTGTGGCTCTTTGGTACCTTGTAATACGACTTGGAGAGAAATAATAGACAATGTAAGAAATAATTACAATTTTGTGCTAAATATTATAATTTACGTTTCGTATTGTTATGGTTCTGATTTCTGTTCTCTGTGACGCTGTAATTCGTGGAATAAAATGTGGAATATATACAAAAATTTAATATTTTTTTTGTATTATAATTCATTACGTACTAATAGCGCTATGCAGTAGAGCTAAACTTCTAAATTAATTTAAAATTTTATTACAGTTATGATACACGACCAATGTGGCTGTAAAAGCAGCAGGTTTTGGATTTGATTCCCACTTGAGGAAATCAAATATACACCTAATATTATTTCTTCACTCTGGTACTTACTACTGGTAGACTGCGGCACCACTCAAACACTCAATGCGTCTAGAATTCATCGGAAAGTGGTGAACGGAGTGTCTTAACACTCGGTTTCCTCTGACTCTGATGTCAAAATATCAAAATAATACTTACTTATATCAGCCTCAACAAAAAAATATTTTAGGTTCACAAAACGTGCGACGAAATGATTTCCGACTGTCGTTTTAACAATAAGAACATTTCTTGTTGTAAGCATTTCAATGCTGTTGATTCTGAATATGGAACATGTTTCTCGTTCAACACTTTGCAAAGCAAGTAAGCATTTTGTTCACTTCATATATAAAAAATCATCAGTTTTCAATTAATTACACCAAAAACACAACGATGTATAGTTTTCACGTATATTTTTTAATATATTATAATTAAACTACAGAAGACGTTGTATATCTTCTATCGTACTTTCTATACTGAAAGTAGAACATTTGTGTCCATATAATCAGCTGATATCATTGTTTGCTGTGATAACATGATCGTATTTGGGCTTAGCTCGGATAAACAGTTAATAATTATAGTCACGTCTTTATATTTCTTATTTGATATTATAGATATAGCGATGACTATCAATTCGTTGTAAATAGAAGCACTGGACCGGGAATATTGAGTTTTAGTTTACTCAGCGATTCCGAGGTAAATATATAATAAATATTTTTGATTTTATAATTGTTTTTGTTGTTAAAGTAAAAGTGCTTTGAAGAAAAAGTTTGAGGCATATCTTGGTCATTTCTGAATTTTTTAAACATTTTCGTTATCTTATCTTTAAAGTTATAAAATTTTAAAGATAAGATTGTATGTACCTACAACACATAAGGTAAATACTTAAGTATATCTAAATTGCCTAAATTTTAGATGTTAAATATAATTTTGTTAGCTTTTGTCATACAAGACATAAAAAAAGAAAGTTAAATGTTAAATCTCCCTTCTTCAGGAGCTGACTATTTACTCATAACATACGTTTAAAATGTCGATTTTTTTTAAGATTTTTAAAAATTGATATATTTGAGTATTTTCTTTTTATTTTATGCTGTCCATACGAAATTGTGATTTTATACATAACATTGACTAACTATTACGTACCAGGTATCAGTTCATAGCTCGGAAGAACTTAGGACGAATGTTCTAGATAAGAAATTAAAATTCAATGTCAAAATAAATGTTGACGGTTATGTAGATTATTCTTTCTCTATAATTGAAGTAGAGAACGATCCTCTATTGCGAGATGAAGAAATTGACACAAGAAAATGTCGATACAACGATGAAATACCGAGAAAGCGTTTTCATATATATAAGGTATTGTTTTAAATATAGTCACCAATCTGTACTTCTATTCAGAAATGGAAATCTTAGGATGTTAAACAGCCTTATAAACGTCAGTGTTTAAAAAAAAATGTGTTGCAAAAAATGCTTTATTCATTTAGTGTTATGTAGTGTATGTAAGTTTTAAATAAGTTGACAATTTATTATCATGTGAGAATAATAAGAATTAAAAAAAATCTAATCGACTTCACGCCGTATCCTGGACACGACAGGGTAGGTAGAGGGAACCTAGTGTTAAGACACTCCGTTACCTCCTTTCTTCAGAATTTTATAGGCATTGCTTGTTGAGTGGCGGAAGTCAAGCTTGGCCTCGACACCAGAGCGAAGAAATGGAAATATAAGTTTAAATGAATATTTAATTTCCTCGAGTGGGATCGAACCCACAACCAGTCGCGTTTACAGTCACACTTTGTGCCTCTGCGCCACGACTGGCCTTGAAGTTAAGAATTTGGGAGTCACTTTAAAAGTTTAAAATATTTCATTAATAAAAACTTCCAGTATTTATACAGATAACATATAAAGGATTATTTTATTATTTTATTCTTCTCATTAATAAACATAAAAAATGTATAATGAAAAAAAATGCAGAATTGAAAAACTATTTATAAATTATAAATAGGACATTCGTTATTGATACAAAAAAATATTTATGTTTAACAGGTTTATTCATATGGTGCTTGTAGATCGGCTAACAATATTAAAAAAATATTCGAGAAATGCAATTGCGTTCATCCAGTACGAGATACAGATTGTAAGATACATTGTTTAAGCTTCACGCTGTATCCCGCACATAGCAAGGTAGGCAGAGGGAACTTGGGAACCTAGTGTTAAGAAACTTCCGTTTCCTACGTTCCTCTATATTCTGGAGGCATTGTGTGTTGAAAAATTTGAAAATATTAAACATTTAAGTCGGAATTGATCCCACAACTTTGGATTAGCTTCTTGATATGTTATATCATTATTATAATTTTAATTTAAAACT
>DWAO01007176.1:0-10392 GCA_018230605.1 Heliconius congener
ATATATATATATATATATATATATATATGTTAGGTTAGATTATATATAAAAGATAGATAAAGCAAGTATAAAAGGATATATCATTTCTCTTTGAGAAGGGGATTGATGATTCGTTCTTCTTAAATCGAGATATGGTTATAAATTCAGTTCCTTTAGTATGTAACGACAACGCGATTTTGAAATATTATAAAGTTACGCGAGCTGACTGTAAAGGAGCTCTTTAAAATATCCATATGTCTATTTATATATGTATAATATACACAAAACAATATAATTATATGATTAAATTCAAAGAATTTTTTTTTCTGGGTTCTATTCCATTTTTTTTTCTTTTTTACCAAGTGCGGCGTTGGGTTCCACTACTTAACACCCAAGGTCTCGAAAACTTGGCAGTAAGTGAGGAGCGGAGTGTTATACACTAGTTTTCATATTCACTAGTTTTCTTCATCCTACCTGTTTATATGCTGGATACAGGTTTGTATTAAAAAATATAACTAGGTATTAAATATTACAAAAAAGATAAAAAACATAATAAAAAAGGATGATTTTTCTATTTGATATTTTCCCAAGTGGGATTATAAAAGCACTTAAGAAACTTCACACCGTTTCAGTTTTCACATAAGATGACAGTTTCATTTCTTAGTGTAGTTGAAAATATAGATGTCATATAATTATTACTTTTTAATATAATAGATATTATATTTTATTACCGGTGTGACCAGACAGTACACAATATATTCAATTTAAAATAAATCAAAATATGGAAAATTAAAAGTATCTCTAGTTAAAATATGAAAGAAAATAAAAATAAACTTAGTTTAATAATTACTTAAACGTAACTAACATAAAAAAACCGATAAATTTTATAAAATACTATCAAAATGGGCCAAGCTATTTATTTGCTTTTGCATACATTCCGCTACCGCTATAAAGAATTTTATAGGTAAAGTGTATTTTATAGGCAAAGAATATTCTATAGGCAATTTCAACGGTGGTATAGAATTCAAATATTTTAAATGAAAACCCGTGGCTGTGCTCTTGACGGCCATTCTGGGCACTTCACTTGCGTTAGTATAGAAAAACTAAATACCTAAATACCTACCGACGCCTCTAAAAGTTTTTAGTAAAAACGACTACGATGAAACAACTATTTATATTGAAAATTAGCTCAACCGTTTTTTTTATTTTGTAAATGTTATTTTTTTGTTTATTTTTTTAAGCTTTATCCTGGCACTGTAGGTAGAGGGAATCTGTGCATCTAGTATTAAGACACGCACTAGCTTTAAGACGCTTCCATCCCCATTTTTTCGACGAATTATGAAGGCATTGTGTGAAGAGCGGAACTGTACGCCACGCTTTGCCTCATTGTCAGAACGAGGAGATGAAAATATGTAATATTTTCATTTCCTCGAGTGGAAATCCAGCCCACAACCTGTCGCAGTTCACAATATCGACTGGCAATATACATTCATTTAAGAAATAGTTAAGAAAGTCATAGCGCAATAGCACAAGAGTGTAACTGTAAACGCGGCGATTGTGTGTTCCATTCGAGGAAATAAAGTATATGATGTTTTCACTGCCTTGCTCTATAGACGAAGCGTGGCGTTTTTGATAGGAACGGAGTGTCTTAACACTAGGTTCCCGCCTATAGCAGTGTAGGTTTCCACTTTACGATATGTACGATACAGCCTAAAGCTAAAATATATATATTATAGCCTATCACTATCCTCAAGAAATGGACTTTATAAAAATAAAAAAAAAATAAAGTGATTCTAACAAACAATATTTTTTAAAACCATATATATTTCTACTTTAATTTACTAATTTATAATAATTTCAGTACAAAATTTATACTAACGTAACAAATGTAATATAACGTAACGTAAAGTAACGCATTTGTCAAAGTAACGGTTACCACGAGACGTATCACCTCAGGTTGTTTAGCTTTATATGCGGCCAGGATTTATATTTATGTACCTTTTCTGTTTTTCAGCTTATCTTTCTATTAAAATTACAAAAAATCGGCCAAGTGCAAGTCATCGCGCATTAACTTTTCCGTAGTAATATCTTTAAATTGACAAAAATATCACGTTTGTTGTATGAGAGCCCCCTTAAATATTTTTTAAGTTTTTAGTACTTATCGATATAACGACAACAGAAATACATCATCTGTGATATTTTCAGCTTTTTAACCTATCTAAGTTAGACGGACGGAACGCTATCTAAACGGACGGACGAACAGAAGGGTCTTGGTTGATTGGTTCAACAGAGTCCCGTTTTACCCTTTAGGTAAAACCCTCAAATTGTGCCGTGTCTGATTAAGACTGAGCTTGTCTTCTTAGGTTTATACGTTATCTTATATGAAGGTTGGTAGGTAGAGAAAACCTAGTGTCAAGACACTCCATTCATCTATTTCCGGCGGAGAACCTCGAAAACCAGCGAAAAGTGGGGAAAGGAGTGTATTAACTCTATCTCACCAATGCCTACTCTATCTACCCTGCTATATAAGGGATATAGGGTGAAGTTAAAATGAAATTGCAACATTTCATATACACCATATCCCTTTTATATGCAATAAAAAATAATAGGCATTTTGTTCATCGCTCGAGAATATGTTTGTAATTCTATTATTTCTCTTTCCACGCCTCCGCCGTGATCGACGATGTACTTAGAATACGGATGTAACAAATTTACCTACACGTTAGGTAAGTTACCTTAGATTGTTTGAAGTAATGAAATGTCTTTTTTACGTCCCACCTGTTTCTTGGGGAGTTATGAGAGATAAATGACTACAATTTTCAGTTTTACTTTTTCATGTCTGAGCTATATTTAGAAAACTTTTTAACCGAATATTGAAAAAGGCAGTAAAAGCCAAAAATTGGCCAGTCGTGGCGCAGGAGCACAAGTGTGCGGCTGTAAACGCGAAGGTTGTGGGTCCGAACCCCACTCGAGGACATGACATATAAAATTTTTCGTTTCCCTACCAGAGTACCAGAGTAACGAGGCAAAGCACGGTGTAGAGTTCCGCCACCCAATTACATCACTGAACGAAATATTTCACTTAACAAAACCGTATTTACATACATAACTATAATTTAGATTAAAGATCAACAGTATAATACATACTCGTATTGTAACAGTTATTTAAGTGTAACGGGGGCTATGGGAAACATTGACAATGGATCTCATTGGCTGTGGGAATGCAGTTTCTAATGACTGCAACAGACTTGGAACTTTATGTTGTAAATAGATTAGTGATTTTTTTGTTTCATATAAGCTTCACGCCATATCCCGCATATAGCAGGGAAGGCAAAGGGAAGCCAGTGTTACGACACTCCGTTCTCAATGTAGAATAGAATAAACTTTATTGCACACATAAAACAAATAAGTATATAAAATGAACAACATAATTAAAAAAAGAACAATGTACTGTCTAATTTTTAAGACACTGTGTGTCAAGTGTTTGAACCTAATGAAGAATTTAGACACTATCTATCTTTATACCCTACTACATTTATATAAATTTAAAATATGTAAATTTTTTTTTCAAATTAAAAAATATATACACTTAATCAATTATCCAACCATCCTACTAATATTATTAATGTGAAAGTTTGTGAGGATGTTTGTTCTACTTTCCCACAAAAACTACTAAGCAGATTTAAATGAAGAATATAACTTAGGCGTTAGAATAAAACCGGTTATAATTTATGTGAAGACAATAACAATAAGTTGTAGCGAGTGAAGCCACGAGCGGGTCGCTAGTTATACTATAAAATGGAGAAAAGAATCAATCCTTTATATTAATAACCAAAATCTATAAAACTAACAATCCACTAAGCATCAACGGTCACTCAGTCATTTTCAACAACATTACGTCCACGAGCATATCCGTAACGGCAACACGCGTCATATAACAACGGAAAGATTACTTTATTTTGATATATTTTATTATTATTTTTGTTGTAAATATAATAAAATAAATATTTTGTGGTTTATTATACATTTGTTGGTCTGAATGTGATTTTTGTTAATTTAAATGGTACTTAAAATATAAATGGATCTATTGAGCACGTTATAAGCGGCGGAATTCAACACTGTGTTTTGCCAAATATAAATAACCAATTCCTCAGAATAGTAATCGAGGTCCCAACCTCGCCATGTCAAGCTGCCACCACTGCGCCACCATGGCCTCAACTTCGCGCAGTACTAAATAGAATACTTACAAAAATTAGCATTTATTAAACTTGCATTTTCTCAAAGTTAGGCATGCTTTTTACTTTTGCATATATTTATGTATGTATGTATATGAAATGTGCTCGAGTTCTCTAAGAGAAGTTGTAAATAGAAGTTTGGAATAGAACGAATTATAAAAGTTTGCTCGTTATTTATTTTGACGTAAACCATAATATAGGCTTCGTAGTACAGTAATGAATGTCTTAGTAAATACGAACTTAACAGGTTCAAATTACGGACGAGAATAAATAAATAATGGGTCAAGTAAGACTTTTATCATTTAATTTTTTTTTTATTATTTCCCGCTATTTTCAAGACAGTGCGTAACTCAACGCCGCATTTTATCTTATCATATCGAAAAACATTCGTTTCGCGAATGATTAAAAGGCTCTGATATTAAATCTATCTAGATACCTAGAAATCTAAGAAAATCTTTATTATAAGATCACTATACAAACTATGGTTAGGTTAGATACGTAGATTCTAGACCTGCGGGAAATCTGGGCAAACGTTATAATGTACGCGTTATATCCAACATTTGTATTATAAAACAAAAGTAATATAAGTATTTCTTGTGTGTTTTCTATATAGGAATGTATTTTGTCTATAGTAAGGTGTAAGTAAAAAAAAATATAGTGTTAAGACACTCCGTTGCTTTATACTGTCTATTGTAGGCATTGTGTGTTGGAATAGTTGGAAAATAAAATTGTTATTTTTTATTCGAGGTGGGATTGAACCCCTAACTGTGATGTTTTACACACAGTTGTACTATCAACAATTATAATGTGAAGCTGAAAAAAAAGGCAGGTTAGGGATTCTAGAGGATTTCTTAGGGCGATTTCTCCAAAATTCTTACGGGAACAAAAAAAAATACAACATTTTCCACGCAAGTAAGCAAGAATGTATAGTATTAATATAAAAGTAAGTTACTCCAAACTAGTTTTCGGAGTAAAACAACTATTTAAGTGTACAGTGTCCGAGCGCCTTTGACGTCGGCTTTAAAACTATTTCAATTAAAATTTCCAAAACTTATACAGAATTATATTTATACTTAGTTCGTTATTAAATTTTCCAGATTTCGATTTTGATTTGATTTAATTATGATATTAATTAAATTGTTGATTCACTTTAATGTAGTCTGATATTAATTAAGGGCCGCACTTTCTCTAACCAGAGCAAGGAAACGAAAATAATTATTTCACCCGAATGGAAATTGAACCCACAACAGTAGCTTACCCGCTGCCACTTCGCCACGACGGCATTAAATATATATATTTTTATATAATTCCCCTAAAAAAACACTACACTATTAAAAAAATAACATACTACACAAAAATAATTGAAAACTACATTTCGCCTGAAAAAGCATCTACATAATGCAATGTGAAGAAACTAGGTTAATTTATGTTAGATGCCAAACAATTGTTAGACGGCGCTGCTTTTTGTACTAAATATTATATTTTATTTGACTTTTATGTTGTTATGTTTGGATTTTTGTATGGATCATACAAATATATCACTGAATAATATTAGATAATTGTGATATGGAGTAAATGTAGATACTCTTTTATAGTAATAAAAAAGAAGAGAGCGGAGACATTGGTCACTAGGATCCTATCATCCCTATTGTATATTTTGGTATATGTTCTAGTGCAGGCACAAAGTCGAAAACAAGCGACAATTATGAATTCGATTCCTATTCGACGGAATGAAATACTTAATACTTTAATTTTCCTCTCTCTCTCTCTCTCTGATAGGCAAGGCATAACGCGGCGTTAAGTCTCGCCACTCAATGCAATGACTCAAAATTGTCGCAATGCCACGGAAATTGTGGAACCGATATATCTTAATGGAAAAGTAGTATCTTAACACTAGGTTACCAAATTCCCCCCGCCTACCCTGCTACGAGCAGGATGTAATAAAAAAAACAGCTTATTCAGAAGGATAGCCAAAAGTAACCCAGTACTAAAACACTCCGTTCTCCATTTTCCGTCCAATTTTCGAAATATTCCGTGTTGCATGGCGAATCTTAACTCCGATCTCTACTGCGAGAGCAGAGGAATGAAGATAACCCACAACCATCGCGATGACAGATAGACGTTGGGCCCCTATAATAATACTACTGTATATATACATACATACATATATCTAATAAAAGAATGTCTCAATATTTCTCCGTAGCTCCATTGATAAGATTTACTACACTCTCACCATTATTACTTGGTTATGGGGAATTTGTTTATTGTATTCTTCTTATCATTGTATTTAGTTTCGTTGTAGCTTTTTTGTTTTATTATAGCTTTTTTTTTGGTTTCACATGAGTTTTTATTTCATATAACAGGGTAGGTGAGAGAAATTCAACGATTTTCACTTTTCAGGTATTTTGAAGACACTGTGTATTGGGATTCAATAGTTAATAACGTTCATCTAACAGATAAAATTGAATAACATGTTGAAAATTTTAAAACGACAAATCTCTTATTATTATGTGGAAATATAGAAAATTGCTTGTATTACTTACAATCCATTAAAAAGTGAGCGATGAAGATCATTTCTGTATTTACATAAAAAAAATGATTAAAATCTAAATTTAAGAACTTATTAATTCTATGGATCAATATGGACGATTTCACAAGTTTGATTCTCACGCACTCACATTGTTATCGCTGTTCTTATAATAACTCTGTTTTAGGTAAAAAAATTAGAACCTTTAACAAAACAAGAATTGTCACCTTTTCAACAAAAAATATTTGGTAAAGTAATAGCTGCACGAATATAGACTTGTTATTAAGCTTAATTGAAATGGTAAAAGGTTTTTGAACAACAAGTGTTGAGACTCTCCGCTCTTCTTATTTTACCGTCAATATATTGTGTAAAATAAAATAAAAAAAAATTATAAGAGCTAACGCGATGCAACGCCACAGCATCTAATTGTAAACGCGATAGTTGTGGATTCAATTCCCACTCTGTTAAATGAGTTATTTTTATTTTATCATATTGGTATAAAAGTCTCAAAAGTATGACGGTGCGTCGGAACAGACTGACTTAACGCTAGGTTCCCTCATCCTACCCTTCTATATGCAGGGTACAGTGAGAAGCTGAAAAAAAAATTAATCTCCCGTATGTGTATCGATAATTGAACCCACAACTACCTGCACACAGGTGCAGTCACAATGTTTTCTTAACAAAATACCATTGGATATTTCAAAGTGAAAATGGGTTAGGTACCTTTAAAGGTATGTCAATTGGAAGCTTTCGTTAAAAGTTTTCTCATATGACCCTATGAGTTCACCCAAACTTTGTACAAGGAAGTATACTTAGAAATAACTTATTATGAAATATACTACTGTATAGTAGATAGTGTTGTTTAAATGAACTGACAAAAAGTGTCTAATTGATATCAGTTTTGTAAGTCCTGTAAGGTGTGTAGGTATTATTTGTGGTTTTTTTTTTTCTTTTTCTGATGGACTTATTGCTGTTGACCTGGAATGGTCTTAACAGCGTCACCGGACTGGGAGGGGCGAGTGTAGCTCGCCCCTGAAGAAGAAGATACGAGCAATGAAGGGCGCTCGTGCAGTGTTCATGGGGGATTATTTGTGGTAAGTAAATATATAGTTCTGGGGTCGTAGTAAAAGCGACCGTTGTAGATTTGATTGTTTTTCAGGGGCATAAATCATTTTCATTTTCTGACTATGGGAATAAAATAAACTGCGGCGTTAAGTTTCACAATTCAACACGTAATGTCAATAATTGGGCGGAAATTGAGAATCGAGTGTCTTACATAAAAATTTCTTTATCTACCAAGCTGCTACGCGGGAAAGAGCTTGAGTGTGCTTTTTTATATTCCCTCTTCCAATATACTAGCTATATATATTTTTTAGACCATTGTTGCACCAACTTAAACAAAAACAACGTATACAGTTAACGTCACAATCTTTGCAACTCAGCCATTCGAAAACTTTGTCTTCCACTTTTGTTAGTTTGTTTTAAAAGAAAACCAGCTTTTATGTCAGTACATGAAAGTTTATTGTTGAAATTAGCCTCCTTAAGGCACGACAATGCTACTTGGCTGGATATTTTATTCTACAATACTGTGCTAACTTCTATTTGGATTCTTAAATTTTTTCGGTAATCATGAGATTTTCGGTTCAATTTTAATATTGTAAAGTTGTTGTTTTTTTTAGTTTACCTTGTAACCCACAAATAGCGGTTTAGGCCAAGGGAACCTAGAGCACCTAAGTTAAGACAGTTCATTTCCCACAAAGCTCCTAAATATAAGATATTGCATGTTAAGTGTCTTTTTTCCAGGTAGAGGAAATGAAAATAATGGCGTGGTAATCGAACTAATGACTGTCGTGTTTATAATCATGCTCATTTAAAAGTAAAAATTCTTTAATTTTTTTATATTGTTATATAATAAAAAAAACTATATCTGCAACCAACAAAACTATAATTTGAAAATTAATCTTCTTTTATTATTTAAACTTACTAAAAATTCTATCACTATCTATCGATGAACCTACCAGCTTCAAAAAAATAAAAGAAACAACAACAAAATAACGTCATAACTCAAGTGAAACCGTTTCAAGCAATTCAAACCTACTATCTACCCCTTTCAGCGCCCATACCATCCTATAAATATTTAAAAAAGGTTAACTTAAGTTTGTATGGCATGAAATTTTTATAAAGGGAAATTGCGTAAAACGGAATGAAATATGAATGGGCTTGTAAAAGTTTACTGTTATTGTAGTACAAATTAAGATTGTGTTCTTGTGTTGAATTTTTAAAATATTCTTATTATAATCGATATACAATTTGGGAATTCAAGGAAGAGAACTCTTTTGGAAACACGATGGTTGTTGGTACGATTCCCACTCGGAGCTATTCCTACTCGTTAACAAGGCCAAAAAGCGGCGTTGAATTCCGAAAATGATGTGCGCGGGAAAAAGAGTGTCGTAACACTGACTTCCCTCTGTGAATGCGAGATACATCGTGCAAATTAATATAAAATAATAGAATACACACGTACGTACACGAAAGCTTCGCAAAGCTCTCTCATATGAAAAATTCAAGTATCCAAAACGGCCATTTTTTTGTAGCTTCCGCCCAGAGTTAACTTCGAACATGCCTTACTTCACAAGTGCGGGTATTCAAATGTGGAAGTCTTGGACAATACAGTGGCCGAAACTTTGGTCGGTTTCAAGGTTTTTAAACCACTACTTTCCAGGCCTCTACATTGTAGCCGTTTTGCGTTCTACTTTCAGTGGAAATTACATTTGTGTATTAAAAAAGTCTAGTTTTAAAAGCTCACCAGGGGTATGATATGATTTTTTATGTTCGGAATTTTATTAATGTGGTAAGGAAAGAGATGTAGTCTTTTATTTTATTTACATTTGTGACCAATATGTATTATTAAATTGCGTTTATTTGTATATCAGAGCAAATAACTAAAACTATCGTAATAACTGTAATTTTAAGACGGAATCAAACCTACATACATAGCGGAGAGTTATTCCCTAATTTTATTATGTATTTATCACCAATATGTACATTACATAAATTTTTAATATTGAAAATAGATAAAAAGTGACTTATTTTGTTTTGTTGAGTTTGTAAGATTTTGTCAGCAGAACAGGTAGAATTTAACGCCGCCTTTTGTCTTCTTACTAGACCTAAGAAATGAACATAATTCATATCCCCCAAGTACAGATTGAAGACACAATATATACCCAGATATGTCCTAGATTTTAAATAAAAAAGTTTGATTAAATAAGAACCAGTCAAAGCCAACCTCACGCAGGCAATTCTCGTAAGGGTCGAATACGCCATATACTAGATACATCAGCGAGAACGCTTATTGGAAACGGAACTAGCAAATTTGAATAAAAGGTCCTCGTAAAATAGTCACCGTCCTATTATTGGATGCTAGGGATGGGACGTTTATCGATAATTTTTCTTGGATTTATAAGAAATTTTGTACATTTGTATGCATTAGAACTTTTTTTTAGGTGAAGGTGTAGTAAAGGTTTTGAAGTTTAATGTAGAGTTAAATGAGATGGATTGCTAGTGAGGCCAGTCGTGGCGCAGTGGCATGAAGTGTTACTGTAAAATCGACTGGTTGTGGGTTCGATCCCCACTCGAGGAGTTGAAATATTT
>DWAO01007177.1:0-10392 GCA_018230605.1 Heliconius congener
GATGCATTTATCCTCATATCTTTTGATTGCATTGAGTTAGAAGCAATTTTTTTTCTGTGCTTTAGACGAGATATTTGTGTAATTTTAGCATGATTCCACGAGAGCTCGAGATACAATAAAGTGATACTATAAGGGTTCCGTTTTTAATTTTTGAGTTACCTCAAATCCTTAAAATAATATATATAGCAAAAATACACGAATTTTTTCAAAATTTTATTTATTATTGTTAAAAATCGAAATAGTGTAATTATTATATATAACTATTGTCTATTATATATAACTATTATATATAACTAACTTTAACTATTGTCGTAACTGAATTGTATAACAACTTAACTATTATAAATTCACTGTCTATACTCTCTAATACAATAATTTATTGGAAAGGGAAAGAGCTACTACTTACTTAATATTATTTAAATACGAGTGAAAGGGACAAATATTGGTTTGACTGTGAATTGAATTTTGATAGTGAAAGTGTAACGTAGAAAGCCAAATTGAGTTTTCAGTTTTTTTTTCCTTCATTTTCATTTCATTCAATGGTATTGAGAATCGACAGCGAGTTTGTTTTTTAATCGAAAGTTCTTGAAAGATATATTAGCTTAGATTTATAAGAACAATTTAAGAATACGATATAAGGAGAACGGAGAGTCTGAAACACAATGTAATACGTAAATCTATACTTCTATAATATTATACAGATGTTGAGTTACGTTACGTATAAAAATAACACATAATTTAAATATTTGTTTTTTAGCTTTACACTGAAATATGAATTTATCTTTTGCATAAAATAGAGTTGGCAGAGAGTACATAGTGGTTTCTAGAGGGACTCCTTATAAAAATATGACAAAGGTTGTGGGTTTGATTCCCACTTTTGGGTAAAATATATAATATTTTCATTTAATAACTGGTAACGACACAGAGCGCGGCGTTCTGTTCCGCTACTCAAGATAATGTTTCGAGAATTCGGCAGGGATTAAGGGACGGAAGTGTCTTATTGTATTTAAAAATTATTATGTCAAAATATCAACTTTCTTAGTCTCAGTTTCTCAAGAGACCACAGAGAGAATTTATCATATCTATTTTACCTCTACTTCGCATGTAGATAGCCAAAAGAAACATATGCCGCCAAATATTCGAGACATTGCTTGTTGAGTGGTGGAACTCAACGCCGCACTTCAAATACATAACGACAGTCTCACACTTCCTGGCATATATTTAGTAAAACCCTATCATTTATATACAAACAAAATTATTAATCCACAGTTAAAACACCTAATCTACATAATCAAATGACAGAATTCACACAAAACAGCCGTTAAGATGGTTAGGCAGACTTTACAAAGGATCACTCCATGTCATCGGAGACAAGACAAGACAAGGCAAGACAAGACAATGAGGGTACTACGAGCGGAAAGACGATGTCAACGTTGTTTTGTTACAGCTGCCTTTATTTTCTTCTGTTTTTGGATGTATAGTATTTAATATTTTTGTATGATTAGGATGTTTTAATATTTTTTTTTCTTCGGCACCCACCATGTAATGTTCTAGATATTGCTTACAATGACATATTTCTAACATATATGTAGGTAGGTTTATCATATAAGCATTAATAGAATCTAGACACACGGCGGCATGTCGAGCCAAGTTAAAAAAAAGTAACGTGTCATATGTAGTGGTTTGGCTAATTTTACCTACATACATGTAGGTAACATTACCCAAATCTTTACGAGGTACTTTTCCTTCCCTTCACAATTTGCAGCTATTTAATCAACAAACAATGAATTTGGAACATTTACTTTCTGTCGAGTTTTCGAGGCATTGCGTATTGAACTCAACGACGCACTGCCTTGTTGCCAATGGCGAGTAAATATTAAATAATTAATTCCTCCAAGTGGGAATCCAACCCTAAACATTTATAGTCTCACGATGTTGCTACTCCATCACGACGAGTATGATGTAAATAATTAAATAAAACACAAATTGTAGCTAATTTAAAATTATTGATATTTTAATAAAAACAATCTTTTACTTATAATAATAATTAATTCTTGTACTTGTAATTTTTTTATAAAAATAATCATAGTCAATCGAAAATATAAATGACAAAAATAATTTTCAATTCAAATTAGTGGTTCTTAAGATCAGCGCTTTTAAACAAACAAATTTTTCACCATTGTAATATTGGTAAAAATAAATAATAACAGTATATAATAAATTGTATACAGATTATACAAAATATCATATTTGATTTATAGTATCTAACTAAAAAAGTAATAACAAGAAGAATTTTAAGCCTCAATCATCGGACGTTGTAACATCTATCTTCCGAGTATACATAATTTATTATAAGGAAACACATTTTCCTTTTGATTTACTCGAGTAAAAATTTTCGCTTTTTTCTTCTCTTTAATAAACTCGCCTTTTGTGAACATTTGTGTTTTATGTCGAAGAAAACCTAAACAAATTAATTCGTTTTGAAGTTTGATCATACTCAGCCAGTTTCTAACGCCTGTATTTGTAAATCGCTCTCAACTCTGAGATCGAACTTCAGATGCCGTTTCTATTAACATATATAATTTATTAATGAAAACAGCACCTCAAGATCGATCTCAGCCTTTTTACCTTCACTTTACATTAATTCCGTATGATGATGATGATACAAATAAGTAGATATATAGCAGAACTACCTAGTGCTAACACATTCCGTTCCCCACTTTCGATCAGAACTTGAGACATCGTGTGACGAGTGACTGAAATTAACTCCACGCTTGGTCCTGCCATAGATACATCCCACTGCTCCACGACGATTTTAAATTTACAAATGAGTGAACATATTACACGTAGTAACATATTGAGAAAAAATTAACATAATTATTTATGTTATAACTATTTTGTTGAACAATATACTTTATATTGAATAAACTTTTTTATTTATAATGCTATTGAAATGAAATAAAGTGTATAGTTGCTTTATGCACATTGATCGACTAGCGGACACGCGCAGCGTCGCCCGCTTATTTACAACTTTATACTCTTAAAAATATTTCACTGAGTAGATGTTTCATAGCTTATTACAATTCACCCTGAATATTTTAAAGAGTCTGAATATCAACTTTTATGAAAAATTTTCATACAAACTTTCAACCCCTATTTCAGTTTTTCAGGGCTAGAATTTTTCAAAATCACTTCTAAGTGGATGTTCACATTATGAATATTCTTAATTATCTGTCCAAATTTCAAGTTTCTATCATCATCAGTTACGGCTGTATGTTCGTCTATACCTTAGTCAGTGCCTTATAAACGATTTTCTTATATATCTAGCATGTCCAGCGAGCGATGAGTTACCTACTATGATATTTTGTATATTGAAAATGCTAAGGACAAATAACAATCGAAAAATATATTTTTCGTTAGCTTTTTGGTTTACGAATGGAAAGGAGAATCTTTCAATCCGTTTTAGAGATTTTACTTGGGTTTTATTAAAGGAAACAAGCAAGGCGAACGAGCATACGAGCCCATGCCTCCGTGAAACACCAAAGAAGCTACAGGTGCGTTGCTGGACTTTGAGATGCGCTTTTTCAAGGTACTCTTGTCATATCGACCTGGAAACACTGCCGCAGGTACGCCATTCCACAGTTGCCTGGCGCGTGCAAGGAAGTTTCTACGAAATCGTATTGCGGACGGCGAAGCTTAACTTCGCATTTTGACTAACTAGTATGGGAAAATACTATAATTAAAACATAAATACTTAACATAGTAGAATTCGTTCCTATAACTAATGCGTCAACAGCTTTTGTTGGACGGCAGAGTAAAATTTATTGTTATATTTTATTTCTAACATATGGATATTTTTTTTTTATTTAATTCTAGTATATTAAGTTAGCGGATCAGTGAACCGAAAATCAATTTCACATCCGCTGCTGTATTCAGATGACTGTAGTTTCGATAAAAAATATTACGTTATATTATATAGTACTTAAAATAATGTGAATAATAGGACTAGCCTATTGCTTCTATAATTGTAGATAGTGACCATGTTTGCAAAACTAACATTGGTTTTGAGCTTATCGCTGTATCACGCACATAACAAGCTGGCACGCACAGGCAACCTGAGAGCATAGTGTTAAGACACTCAGTTCCAATTGAGACACTTCCGTTCTCCCCTTTCCTCCACATTCTCGAAGAATTTGGAAAGCTTTGGAAAGGGAACGAGGAAACATTTCTTCCCAAATGGAAATCAAACACACAACCATCGCGTTTGCGGTTGTTATAAAATTTTCATATTAAAATAAAAAATCATAACAGAGAAATCTATCTAGCCCTTTCATTTATAAGTCACTTATTACAAAAATAATAAAAATACCTATGCGTATATTTAGTGCCGACGGCGAAAACTTTAATCATTTAAAATGAACATAACGCTTTCTAGATGTGAACGTTTAAATTTTTTTTTTCTTTCTAATGTACTAAAATTGAAAAATATAAAAAATATAATGCCGACAAATAATGGAAAACTAAAATTAGAAATTAACTTTTAAAATATTTACTGTAATAACAAAATTATAAATTTAATGAATTTTTAATTATATTGTAAGTTTCGGTGTAATTCGAACAAATGGATTTAAAATATATTTTTTAATTATATTAATTTTAAATGATAATGAAATATATTTAAAGTAAAATTGAATAGATTTTTTATTTTGATGTATTTTATTAGTTATTAATATTTACAAATCTTGAAAAAGTAGCTCCACGCTTATCTCGCATAGTAAGACAGACATAAAGAACTTAGTGTTAAGACATTTTGCTTCCCACTTTCCACAATATTTTCAACATATTGCGTAACTTTCAACGTATTCAACATTAGGCGTAACTCAACACCGCCGTTTATCAACCAGAGTCGAGAAATGAAAATAAGTTAATATAAACATAATGATTACCACAAATGAGAACCGAACCCACAACTATTGTGCTTACTGCCAGATGCTACTTAAAGGTGTATTTTTTTAAGCTTCACACTGTATCCCTTACATAGCAAATAGACAGAGGTAACCTGGGAACCTAGTGCACTTCGTTCTTCATTTTTCCTCAATATACTTACACCATGTAACACAAAAGTATATAAAATAAATCAGGAAAAATAAAGCCACTTCTAGATTTATTGGCTAGTAATATCTACAAGTATAAGGTATTGTTTTAGTTTTATTTCATCGGATTCAATGTCGTGCGCTCGTCAGGCGTTATTCTGCAACTTTTAGAAAGTATATGATGTAATAATTTACATTCGAGCACTTTCCGTACCACTATTTGTACCACCAAAAAATACTCCAATTCCATTTCCTAAGAGTTTTACACAATTTATGTTTTGAATATTGATACCTACATAAGGTACCAATATACAATCTCCAAATTCATGTGTTTTATTTGAATATGTATGAGAATAATGAAAATATATTTCTTACGCTGTATCCCGAATTTACCAGGATATGGACAGGAAATCTTGAGTTAAGAAACTTCAATCTCCACTTCCGCCTAAATATTCCACTTTTTCTTGTTAGCTGAGAGAGAAAATGAAAAAAAAAACCACTGACTAGGTATCAAACCTATGAAAATTGTGGTTACGATCAGTTACTACGCCAGGGCAAGCTTTTTGCCAAGCGTCAAATTTCTACTATTCTCACACGATCTTTAAATATATATACTGTAAAAATTGTTTTTTTAGCAAATTACTGTTTACAGAATGACGCCTGACGTTAGTTTTTGTAACACCTAATAAATGTGCGTATTAATAAAAGTGACATTCAATTACAAAAATAAACAGAGTGTGAATATCAAACGATCGCGGAATCGCGCCGCCGTTTTTTATTTATCTTATCGCCATTCGAAGCGACGATTCTTGTTCATTTTTTTGAAAGCTCCACTATAAAAGCATTTTATCTCCCTTTCTTGCTTAATTCTTGACGAACCTCTAACAAAAATGTATCGAGTTCTTATCACACTTGCTGTTATCAATTTGGCAACAGCATCCCTATGGGATGGAGATCTTAGTATAGCTGATGGTGTAAAACTGGTTTCGATCCACGACAATAGTGTAGAAGATGAAAGCAGATCTCTTGGAAGTACACCACTAGTAAGAATAGCGAAATTCCTACAAAATCACGAATTGCACGTCAAATTGCCAAATTTGATTGAAAAGGATAAACTTGGTCAGATCCTTTCGGAGTCGCTTAAAGCGATAGATGATTCGAACAAAGAAAAGACGGGTGAGTGATAAAATATTATTCAAATAAAGCCAAATTGTTATGATATTTTGATTGTTTTGGTAAATGTATACTGACTGAAATTTTACAGTTTATGTGCCTTAGGTTGGTAGGATTGATTAGCTTGGGGGATGACGCCTAAGACAGACAGGTTCAACTCTGTTACTTTTACATTTATACTGGTGTAAACAGTAATATAATGATGTAGTTATGATGTTTTTAATTTTTTAAAATATACATTAAATAAGGAAAAAATATTCATTTATTGATATTCTAAGTAAAAAAGTTGATAAATGTATATACTTACTAATTATTATTTTCCAAATAATTAAATAATTGTCGCATGCTATTGTCTGAGACCTTTAAAAGAAATACTTTTAAACCTGTGTGTATTTAAATTCGTAATGTCATTTGTAATATTATGTAACAATATTACGTATTTTTCTTATATCTTTAATAGACGACGGAGTGATATAACTCTATGTTAATTCAAAGATACCTGCTTAATAAATCGAGAGAAAGTATATGAAAAGAAAAAAAAACAGTAAACCGATAAGGAATGTGTAGAAAGGCGTGCCACTAGATCTGTAGGCCTAGCGGATGTGACGTGTTCGCGTGGAAATAGACACAATAAATAATATACACCGTTGTAGTGCAGTGGAATATTCTCTTTCACTCTGGTCAGTGCAGATTCATATGATTTTAAGTTAATTTCTTAGGCATAATCAATCTTAGAGCTCATTTGAAAAGTAAATTTAATTGTTACTGGGCATTAGGTGTTGTCTGGTCTGGTGTCTCTCTTAGGTGTCTTACGATAAAGAGGAATTGATTCTGTTTTAAATTATGTAAGTTCTGTAGTATGTATGTATGTACAATATTCAGTCAACTATAGCTTAAACTATAAGTTTAATTACGATACTTGTAATTTTCAATCACATTCCAATTCTAAAATTACGCAAAATAATACAAAAACACACATTATCTTCAATAGAGACAATATAAAAATAAAACTATTTTACTTGGGTGATAGTCTAGTAGATACTTACCTAAATGCTGATGTGGTAGTCTCTTGGACACTTTCTTCCCTGTGTGCACCCGTGGGCTACCTGCAACCACCTCTTATACATTACCCGACGCGTAAGCTTATTACAATAAGGTATTGAAAACGGCGACGCTTAAATTTGAAAATCAGTGATAATAAAGAAATAAACTGAATTTTATATTTCTCGGTGTCTATGAGACTACCACGTCAGTCTCAGAGGGTTAAGGTTAAGGTTTCTTCGGCTTACTCTGCTAAGCGAGAAGAAGCGTACAGCAGTTTTTTTATAATTTTGTCATTTTGTCTTCGTTCTTATTTGATTCGATTTCAATATAAAAAAAAATATTGTGTAAATTTGAAAAAAGAATTACCAATTCATAATCAGCAAATAAAGCCACAGAAAGAAGCATACATTTGTAGTTGATAAATATGAAATTTTTGGCATGCTAGCCAAAAATGTCATATTTATCGACTATAATAATAGTAGTTAACAGTTACATTACTTCATAACAATAGAATTGAAAAGGAAGTATTTATTTAAATTATTAATTATTCGACATGCGATTGTGTACAACTAGCGTTCCGGTAAAACGTGTTTCCTTGATATAGTAATTTGTAAAGAATATGATTATTTGCATTAATAATCTTAGGAGCCGTAGCACATTAGCAGAAGCGTGCGACTGTAAACGTTATAGTTGTGGGATCGATTTCCATTCGTGGCAATGAAATTTTTAATATTTTCTTTTACTCGTTCTGATTATAAGGCAAAGCGCGGCTTTCAATTCCACCACTCAATGCCTTTAATTTAACCGACGGATGCCCGTAGACAAGTGTCCTTAGACGGGGCACACTCCCCAGTCATAAATAAAACGGCAAAAGGGTTAAAAGTCATAAAATAAAGAATGACGAAGCGAGTATCGAACTCACTATTTACACTACTCATATCACAATACAAGTCGTTAAAAAAAAATATGTGCGCAACGTTGGTAACTGTTGCGTATGCAAGGTAGGCAGAGAGTAACTTGTGCTATACTTAATTAAGATATGAATTTCAAATCAAGTTAATATTCACTTGAAATATCTTAATTAAGTTCATTTTAGAAAACTTATACATTTTGAATTTGAATTTTTCTAACCCACACTACTTGGATACCGTCCAAGCACTATAGCCACTAAGGCATACGTTGTTGTCGGGTTACGTTGAAATATTTATATTACGCTTGTTACAACTTAGTGGCATTGTTAGAAGTTCGAGTCTGGCTTTGTCGAAATTCTTATATTTTTTCCAAAATATTATGAGGACTATTGTGACGCAGTGAGTAGACGCGGCAGTTGATGATACAATTCCTAGTCAGGAAACGAAAAAGACATACCTAAATTATAACTAAAATTTAACTTTTTATTTCAGCAACGGGCAGAGGAAAAGGAGATGGTGGTACGTCGTCGCTGGCATTATTGGGTTTGATGTTTGCCAAAACCCTAGGCGCTGTAGGTATAGGAGGATTAGGTCTCCTTACTATGAAAGTAAGTATTTTACATATATATGTAAATGCGTACTCTGAAACATATATTAAGTTTTAAGTGCATTTAAATGTAATTATTAAATAAAAAAACATATTATTTATTCAAACATAGCTTTGAATATAATAGACCAGTCGTAGCGCTAGGCGTGTGGCGTGTGACTGTAAACGCAACTGGTTGTGGGTTCAATCTCCACGTGAGAAATTGAATTATTTATTTAAACTTATATTTTTATTTCTTCGCTCTGGTGTCAAGGTAAACGTACGGAGTAACTTCTTATAATGTATTTGACATTATTATGTATCTTTAATACGTTTAGGTGTGCAATTTTGAACTCTAACTTTCTTTCAAACTGAAAACGAACTATCAATTTATGGGAAATATTAAGTTTTATTAGGATAGACTGGATAGAGTATATAAATGAACAATTAAGTCTTCTCTTACACATATAAGTGACAAAAACAAATGTTATTATAAAATCAAATTGAATGATATAGTTTTGCTTAGCGAATAAAAATACAGTATGCTTAAACGCTCAACAAACGAAACTGTTTCGTATTTATTTCTGTTAGGTTAAGTACATAAAATAAAAGTACACATAGAATTATTTAATTTTTAAATAATATATATACATATATACAAAGGCAAGGTTGTGTCGCATTGTAACAGCGTCCGACCGCTATTAAGCCAACGTGCGGTGCTGAGTTCCGCCTCTCAACATACAATGTTTTGAATTCTGGTGGAAAGTGAAAAATGAATGTCTTGTGAAGCTGAAAAAGAAAATATTATAATAACACTTTGATTTGTACTATTTACATTAAATTATTTATAAATTCAGTTACGAATGAATTATTTATACAAAATCACTGTTGAACAAAAAATACCAATATTTTACACATTTTAATTTGCATTATTAATAACACAAAAATGGAAATGTTTATTTAAAATGTTAATGTAAATTAAAACTAAAAGAAATGTAACAATTAGGAAAAAATATATATTGTATTTTTTTTGCAATTTATTCTCCGTTGGAAATGAATAAAAATGTATATATTGTAATACATGAATATAATATAATAAATACATATATAGTATCTAAATAAATGAAAATAATGGATTAAATAGTAAGTTTTTAGAAAACGTTTGTAAAGTATAAAGATAATCGGAATTCGAACCCGCGGCTCTTGGATAACGTCCAAACGTTCCGACCATACGATCTTATTTAAGAATATCAAGATTTCACTAAGGAAGTCAACCAACCGTCATACAGAGGCACATAGCGTGGTTGTGGATTCGATTCGCACTGGAGGAAATGAAATTTGTTATTTATATTTATACTTACATTTTTTGTAGCGTCGAGACAAAGCGCGGCGTTGAGTTCCGCCACTCAAAGCGGAAAATGTTTAAACTTAGTGTTTCAACACTAGGTTCCCTCTGTATACTCTGCTGTGTGCAGGATACAGTGTGAAGTTGATTTTTATTTGATGTCACAATTTTCATATACTCTTTCTTCAAATATACCAAATAGCACTTCTGAATTTATTTTGAATGGTTTTAACCTCTCCT
>DWAO01007178.1:0-10392 GCA_018230605.1 Heliconius congener
TTATTTAGAAAACGTATAAAAATTTGAACGTAGCGGGACTTGACCCCGCACCTCCTGAAAACCGACTAGGAGGCGTGGGTTCGAGTCCCGCTACTTTCAAATTATTATACGTTTTCTAAATAAATATTTTTCATTCCTGAGTGTGGAATAACACTTTAAAAATGTTTAAAAATTACGTTTATGTTTTATGATTTACATAAATTGACAATATGATGATTACTTATTACGAGGTAAAAACTTTTAGCAAGTTCTCTTTTCTAATTAATTTCAGTTAGCCCCAATAAAATCCTGTCAAGAGACAGGAATCATTTACTCAGCTTATGTTGAATACAAAATCTTTTATTTCAGTTCCAACCTGTATTCCGCGTATAGCGGGGTTGACAAACCTGGAAAACTAGTGTTAAGACACTCTGCTTCCCATTTAAACTTTCCGTTCCCTATTTTCTGCTACATTATTAAGGCGTAGCATGTCAAGCGGCGGAACCCAAGGCCGCGCTTTGCCTCCTTACTAGACCGAGGAAATGAAGATATTAAATATTATTATACTCCCCAAGAATCGAACACACAATCGACACTATTATTGTCGCATGCTTGTACGCCTGCGCCACAAAATTAATCTTGATCCTTTGAAAATGAACTTGAATTTATGTTTGGATATTTTACAAGAGGCATTGATGGCATAATGGCACAGTTGGGACATATTTTATTGAGCACGATTATTGTAAGCTCAAATTTCGTTTGAGAGTCTATTAATATTTACTGCCAGTTTACTTTGGTAAAGTGGGACGTCAAGAATGCCTAAATCCGTTCTTAATTTGAAAAGAGCGGGAGAGATAGAAAATACGTATTTTTTCTTATTTTTTTGTCTCTAACTTGTTCCACAATCATTTTAATTATATTATTTACATTTATTTTTTACTACATAGCACATAGAAAAGTAGGCCGACGGAACCTTGGAACCTAGTGTTAACACTCCCCATTAAGCCGCAGCCACATTCCCTGACTTTCAGTTGAATTTTTTAATATTATTATATCAAATACTATAAAAAAAAGCAGCTTGTATGTACATAACATACATATATATTATGTGAGTGAATGAACTTGAAGTTGTAGCTCAATAAAAACAATTAGTAAGAAACATTGCAAGATAAAAGGACTAATTAGTAGCATGTGGGCTAGGCGTGGCATTAGAGAAGAGGTCATCTGACACTGTACAAAGAAATTAATGAATCATTAATTTGAGAACATAATGGAAGGTGTCGCTTTGGTTGTCAGTGGGTATTATACTAAGTTAAAGTAACTACATACTTTTGTCATCTTATTTAAGATCTTATTATTAAATAAATAAAATAAACCAATTTAAGCATGTATTCTGCATACAGCTATGTAGGCACAGGGAACCTAGTGTTAAGACACTCTGTTCCCATTTTCCGCTAAAATCTGGTCGTCTTACATTTTTACATTTTTTTTAAACTTTCGGGTGAAAGTTATTTCATCATCAAGAAAATTTAATGAAGACAATCTTCGGCTTTTACAGCATTTAATTTGGACATATACTTTTCGAGAAAATGTAAAATTAAACTAATTCAACGCTCCGCTTAAGGCTGCAAGCCTAGCCTCGAGTCCCGCGGGGGGCGCTCTTGCTACCAATGACATCCTATCATATAACCACGTAGTGTTCATGATTAAATGTATCAATCTGTTGGCAAATGCAGCATAAAAAAAGTATTATAGGTGGTATGCGGGCGAAGTCGCCAGTGGGCCGCTAGTACTTTATAATACGTGTATGTCACATGATAAATAAAAAGTGTTGAATGGTCCTACCCTAAGTCTAATAGCCCAGTTATCGAATAGAAAAAAATAAGAAGAAGAAGACTAGAAATCACGTGTTTTACATATATATAAATTATATACATACGTGTATAATCAGATGTCAAGGATTTTGACTGAGTCTTAACCCGTAACTGCTGCCTCATTACATTATATATAAAGAAAATAATTATTATATTTGATAAGTATTTTTTTTAAGTAAAGCCTTAGATTTTGTTTTACCGACTGGTTGTGGGTTCGATCCACTCGAGTGGGAATGAGATGAAATATCTACTTAAATTCATTTTCTTCGCTCTGGTGTCGAGGGAAAGTGCGGCGTTGTGTTCTGCCATTCAACACGCAATGCCTCCAGAATTCGGCAGGAAGTGGGGAACGGAATGTCTTAACACTAGGCACCCTGTGTGAACTCTGCTGTGTGCGGGATACAGCGTAAAGCTGATTTCATTTTTAAGAGAAGATATTATTACAAAATTATTATTGCCTTTGCCAAAAAATCTTAAAGTGTAATAATTCCATTAATATTAATGCATGATATAGGATGACATATTAAATATTCATAGTTAATTAGCACTCGAGCGTCTTGAATTTAGATGTTGCCGTGATCATACAGTCCAATTACTGTCTCATGTCGTTTAATTTCAATCCCACTAAGAACTAATTGAATTGTATCATCCGTGCAACATATCGTGCGTAGAGACGAAAGGGGAGTATGATTGATTTAGCCAAAAGATATAAAAAACACAGAAGCATTTAATTTTTTTTAATTGAATTTTTAATAAAAAAAGCTCTAAAATAATTATAACAATTTAATAAATTTTAAAATAATCAGGAGCCTTTTATTACTGTTATAAGTATTCCCAATAATTTTACGTAGAACTTCCAAGATTTTATATGTAAAATGTTTTAATATTTCCAAGATCCATTAAAACCTCAAAGTAAGACCAGATGGCTGGTGGTTTCACTGTCAATCGTAATCTAATAAATAAAGCCAGAAATATAGTCTAATCATAATATGAATGAAAATAGAAGAAAGTGTTTAATTTGTTTTTTGTAGGTTTTTAATATTATATAAAAACTTCTTGTATTTGTAATAACAAAGTTTATGAGTGTTAAATTATAAGCGATTATATGGCTTTCTACTGATACGTGTATTGCTGCATTCAGGTAAATGTTGAAAATGCAAGAAATTATAGAATCTAAAAACTACTTGAAAAAGTGTTTCATCACTAACATTATTAAAGTAAATTATTGTTCATTATAACATTTTAGCCCACACAATACACACGTGAACATTAAACAAGTGAACGACAAATTACTCTAAATGTTTTCATTAAACAAGTGTCATGTAGCGATGCCATTATATGAGACAAAAGGGAAATTCGAAAACTAATTAGCCCTTATTAATTTTAATTGAACAGCGCCAAAGCGGTCCAATGATTGTTTTTATTACGAATACCAATAAATTATCGTTTTAAGTAAAAATACTTAATTAATACTCTGTAATGAATAAACAATATTTCGTTTTCTGATTAAAAGAGCTCTATGGTTTTTAATATTTATTACCTATAATCTATCTTTGTTCTTTATTTTATTTTTTGGTAGGAAAAATATTTATATCTCTTAAGAAAGTACTAATAGTGAAAATAAGTGTAGCTCATTTGGATTCCCTAACATAAAGGTTACAAATCCTACGTATTGTTATGTTGTGTAATCTAAAAAAATATTTACAATTGCAAATAAATTATAATGTAAAAATAAATCATTTGGTTTCTGTGTCTTTTTTATTTCCAAATTTAAAAAAAAGTTATGTTTCTGAAAATAAACTTTAATTACCAAATAACCCGCCAATAGTTAAGCCTTATTTTGTTACATGATTTATGAAGTCTACCAGCCGTAGCCAGACATTTAATTCAAGAATTGTCCAATTTTTTATCTTCGTACATTTTCTGCGTATTTTTTTCAAAATGTTAAGCCTTCATGTTGTTTTGTCCCAAATTGAAATTAAATTACTCAAAACAACTTAGTTTCATCGAAATTAGAACAAAAATGATTACTTACCTATTAAACGTACATAATAACATCGGACTACATTTGTGAGTTTTATTTGACTCCCTTAAGCCCGAATTTATCAGCAATAACCTGTAGTTTTTCATAACATAAAAGCAATTGCTTCAAATTCTAATACTGTTTGACAGTAAATACTAAAAAAATATTACCATACATATCTAACTACTTAGTTTCATAGCTACAGAGCTATGAAACTAAGTGGTTAACTTCACCAACTTTTTGTCTATCTTTTGCTCATTATATTAATATTATATTTAAATTAATGTTACAATGCAAAAATATTTTAAAAAATATACAATTTAAAACAGACACAACAGTACTTGCCTCGTGCTCTACTTCTCACACTTTTATTTACGTAGCTGACTCTAAACTAAGTCTAGCATATCCGTATAACAAGGCTTACAAAAACTCGTCACAGAGACGTTATTGCCCGACCCAATTCCAAATAGGTCGTGTTAAATAAGGAATAGTCCTACTTTCCAATTGTAGCGTTGTATGTAATTGTGTTACTCTGTGAATAGAGAATTAAGAACACCGAATGGATTTAGAGGCGCAGTGTTAGTTCGTGCTGCTAATGAAAGCGGTTAATGAGGCTGCTAGGTATATTGTGACTTTGGTATTGAATGTTTTCATAGATATAGCACTGTTGTTGGTTTGTATTGTTTTTTTTTTTGCGTTTATATGAAAAATATTAAATGCCATTTTATGGGGTACCGATGAAGCATATAAATTTGACACTCAAGTTATTCTAAACATATATATGTAAGTTTAGAAATATCGTATCCTCAATAATAGGGCTCTTTATTCAATTTTTATTTCTTTTTTTTTGGAAGAATCATGCAAAGGTTATTTTATTTTTTATTTATAAATATTAAAATGGAATTATACAGACAGTATAATATTATAAAGTCCTACTAGAAATAGTCAAAGTATAATAAACATTTATACGTTATGTAAAACAAGTAGGCCATTGCTTTTATTTTTTTTCAGCTTCACGCTGTATCCCGCACTCAGTAGGGTACTCCCCCACATTCATATTATATGTAAATATATATTTTTTGATACAAATAAAAGACAAATTGTGTTATTACGTTTTATTATTGAAATCAGAATAATTTACATTGTAAAAAATACCCATACTCAGTACACTAGGGTTAACAAGTTTGGATCTATGTAACAATTTTATTTTATACTTTTTATTCAGAGAAATAATTTACAAATTTCAAATGAAGACCTTCTTTGTTATTTCAGCCTTATCAATACTGACATTTACTTTTAGGTCGCAATCACAAATACTATTTTAATAAAGTAGAGCAAAAATTTTTTTCATTTAATTGAAACACATTGATTATAATAATTGTGATTAAAAAACTTTCTTTATATTATACAATATAAAAATTATTAAGCTTTCATTCAATTTTCAATTGGAAATTGATGGCAACTTACTTAAAATATTTGGGATGAACTTTATGCAGTGATATCAAAATTAAGCTTAGTTCTTTGGCATAAATAAGCATTTTAACTCATATACAGTGATTTTTTTGATACACAATAGGTAAATTAAAAAAGATACATACTAGAGACTCACTTATATTAAATATATCCCTATAAAATTCAAATTATATTATAATTAATGTACTGAAATTGAAAGCAAAATGCTATCTCACACTTTTACTGTAAATCTTACTCTACATACAGACTTAACTATGTTTTTACACTTAGGAGTATTAAAAATAAAAGCTGCATCTTTGGAGTCATTACGCCCTAAACAACTACATTTTATTGAGTAACTGTCACAAGTTTGAATACTTAAGCGATATGTATTTACTGCTTACTCCGGCTTTGGATCAATTTTTCTCTTAGGCAGCAAGAAAATAGTGTCAAGACACTATGATCTTCATTTTACACCAGAATCGAGACATTATGTTGAGAGGCGGAACTCAATGTTGAATAAATATAATATTAAAAACTATTAATACTCAAATTTAGAGATAATGACATGGCATGATTTCAATATATATTTTCTTGTGAAATTTTGATCCTAATTGACCCAAACTACGGAGCCAGCGTTAGGAGACGAATACACTACTAATTGACTAACCACACGCGGACTATTGATTTTAACTCCAACTTCACTAGGTATTTCAATGATAATTAATTAGGCGAATATCAAGGCAACGATATTGAACATTTATAATTTGTAATAATATTATACTTGTCTAAGTAAATCGTGTTTATTCAAGTCTCGACAACCGTGTGCAGTCAGCAATGTGCAAAGTTGTCCTTATTACGTAAATTATCAAGTTGTGTAATAAAAGAAAAATTTCTATCCCTTATAAAATATGAGTTAGTAGAAATATTTCCATGGGTAACAAAAAGGAAGTACAAGTTATAATAATAATGCGTCCATTTCACATCTCAGTATAGTCAAGTTAGTATTCTAATGATAATTGACAAATAAAATGAAAATGATTAAATACAGAAGAAGCAGTTCTTAGGTACAGCAGGAAACAACAGAAATCTAATCACTGACAGTCTTAATAAATTATTTTATACAGAATTTATTTATGAAACATTTTTATACACCACGAATTTACATTCAAATATCAGTTAGCATGATACGATTGGAATCAAATAAAATTTTACTGGACGGACGGACAGACGCCAAAGGGAAATTAAAAAAGTAGGTAGTCTATTGAAACGCGGCGAGAGTAGGGGAAATCTTTGTATAAGGAATTAACTTATAATTGATACATAATACTATCAATATCTGTAGCTATTCGATAAAACCATTTAGTTTCTTTCGAATAGGTCTATTATTTTATAAGGAAAGTGTATTAACGTTTTCGAAAGAAATTGGCTTTATTATGTTACAACGCTCTATCGAATTTCTCAATGATTTGTCGTTTTATTTGTTTTATTTGTTTATGTGACAAAATAAACAAGGACAATAAGAAGAAAGTAACAAATAAAATTTTAAGAAAAATACAAGGATTTGGAATACTTTGGATCACATTACGTGAGGTTATTTCTCCAATCGTCTTTCAGTATAGGTGTGGAGCAGTTCAAGGCGCACCATCGGGATTGCGCAGTGGGTGGGCAAGGGTTTCCACCGGGCCTTTGTCGACGTATGATTCTTCTCGTTCGTAGAGCTGATCCGACACAGCCTCCGTCGTTCCTGCATGGACTCCACTCTCCCCATTCGGATACGCGGCAGTCAAGAAGCTCTGTTGGGAACAATATATGTTTTTGTTTACCTCATATATTTTTAATGGTTGTACACTAGTAATGATAAATTACTTTTTACAGGGTCAACAGAAAAAAATGAAAAGAACCACATTAGGAAAATGATATTATGAGAAAAAAAATCTTTGGATAAGGAAACTAACTGACAGCCATTCAATCAAATATTTTTCAATTTTATCTTTATTATTATATCAATAAAGTTCTAAATCAATTTATCCACGACGGTTGACGAATCCGTTTATACTAGAGAAAGCTGGTAACAAGAAAAAGCGCTGCATCTAGATGCGCTACGCATGTCTCAAAAATTTAATGGTAAATGGAGAACGGAATGTTTTAACACTAGACTTCTTCTGCTTACGCCGTTTATATACGTAAAGTAAAAAATAAATAAATTGAACTTTTACCAATATAGGACTTATGTATAACCAAAAGAACAATTTACTGTTAGTAGAAGCAAGTTCCGAATCGAAGCTATCAGCTGTCGTAAATGCAATTCGGCTGTAATCAATTCCGTTCGCTCGTTATATAAAGACGTTTGTGATTAATGAAGGAATGACTGGCTCGGACGGTCCAAATACTAATTGTTGTTAGTATGATTTATTATTATCCACTCTTGTTCTGTTTAGTACAATAGTTAGATAACATAGCTGGTGATAAGGGAAGGTGATGAATTATAATATATACTTTTTTAAATTTTATCATACAAAAGTTATCCTTTTACACATAATCTCTATAATTGAACATTAAAATTTCAGTCAATTCAATAAACAGTTATATGATTTATTATTATCCACTAGGTATATAATATATATTATTTGCAGAATAAAATACTTTAAATTCCCGAAACAATTGAAATAAAACAAACACAAAATGTCAAGGGAGTTTTATCAAAATACAGTATTGGAAACTGTATTTAAATTGTGTAAAGCGTTTCTGAGAATATTGGTATACAGACAATTATTTTAAGAATTTTTATTTTGGATTATATGCATATCTTATGAATATTAATTACATTGACAAATGCTCCTAATAATAATAATTCTCCTGTCTTTCATGTACAGACAATCACCTAAAGATATATTCTCGCCATCAATCGATTTTTATTAAAAGTACATACATTTATTAACTAAAGGACCCTCAATTCAAAACAAAATATAATATTTTATTTTACATCATCTACGCTGAAACACTATACGAGTGTAAATATAATGTTATAAGCATCATCAATTACACGACCGCTTTAGAAGTCTATGGCTGTAATAATTTACACAGCAAATGAAATTACATACTGGCAGCTCTCACAATACGTAGATATACACAAGTATAGCGCATGAAACTAATATTTCCTTAGAGAATACTTGAGTACGTGAGCTTTAGTCTCATAAAGCAGTGAATAATGGTCACAAAAGTCCATATTGATTTGAATTAATTATTCTATGAAATTTCAAGTCAACTATATCAGGTTTAGCTTTGTGGACGTCATTTAATGCATTTTTTTCATATTGTATGTACTGGACTATCGTGTATAGTACCTAGTTATTTATAAATCAAGTTTTGTTCTTTTAAAGGAATTGGATTTTAAGATAAAAAATTAAAATCTAATCAGCTTCATGCTGTATCCCGCACACAGCAGGGTAGGCAGATGGAACCTAGTGTTAAGACACTCCATTTCCCACTTTCCGCCCAGTACTGGAGGCTTTGCGTGTTGAGTGGCGGAACTTAACGCCGCGCTTTGCCTCGACACCAGACCGAAGAAATGAAAATATAAATGTAAAGAAATAATTCACTTCCTCGAATCCACAACCAATCGATTTTCTTCTTTCTTCTTCTCTGTATTTTAAAGATCAGTTGCTCAATTTCGAACTCCGCTGCAAAACACTATTACATATATTATTTCACTATTGTGTGATTTGACCCAACATATATTGTTTTAGATAAGGCCAAAATGTCGTATCTTCTATTTAATTTTGCGGTCTTTACAGTTGCACATTTAAATGAAATTCTTAAGCCGGATGCGAATATTTAGTTTTATATATATTTCGCAAAGAGGAGGGTAGCTAGAGGCAAACTAGTGTGAAAACACACCGTTCAGCACAAACTTTCCGCAGTTTTCGAGGCATTGCGTATTGAATGGTGAAGTTCAACGCCGTTCTTTATCTTGTAAAGCGGTAAAATAAAAAAAATCTTAAATATCCCCCAAATAAGGATCCGAACCCACAATATTAATAAGCACTTATTAATAAGCACTTACTCGCTCTTTTCCGCTTCCTCCGTTCAGCTGGATCAGCATTATCGGCGCGCAGCTTACGGCGCCTCCTCGCGCGGTACCGCCGCGCCAGACTCCGCAGCGCTGAGCGCTCGCTCGCCGTCGGGCCCGATGTTGGCACCTCGTTGGCTGACCGCGGCTCCTCTGTTGTTGTGTTGTTTGAGCTGGATGATGGATGGGCGTTTTTGGAATTTTATTTTGTGTAGTCGTTTTCTTGACGGGTTAATTGGGTTTTAATTTTATTTTAGTTAGATATATTTTTAATTTGGGAATAGTTGGTATATATAATCTTTTTTGTTCATCCACCTATATTATAAAAAAACCCTTATTATAATATAGGTGGATCCAAAGAAATGGTAAAATTTAATAGATATGATATTTTATTGTAGAATATAATTAATAATTTATATTTATATAAGTAATATACAGAATTTATAAGTGTATATTTGGATTTTATAATCCAATTTTAATACAAAACAGAAATCAATTTAAACAGAAATCAAAGTGAATGTTGAACATCATTAATTTGAACGTCATTAAAATTTTCCGCCCTAAATACTCACATAGAATAATAAGAATAGGCGCTATCAGGTGTAGTCAAAGATCCTTCAGAGTAAATCCTCGGTGCTTCAGCTCGCTCTACTTCCTCAGCTATGGATAATGCCCTGTTTCCGTCTAAAACGTCTATTTTGTTATTGTTTAGTTTGTCGAGTTGCAGTACGTCGTATCGTCGGTCGTCGCTGTCGCGGTGGAATACCTCCGAGAGCTCGTATTCACGGAGCTAAGGAATGAAAGTGGTAAAACGTTTTTTATGTTTACATTTAATATCATAAATAATCAAAATTTAACAATTAAATAAAATATATGATCGATTTAGAGAAAATGATAAATTTTTATATTTGTTTTGATATATTGCATCTATATCAAAACTTGAGGCCGGTCGTGGCGCAGTGGCACAAAGTGTGACTGTAAAACCGACTGGT
>DWAO01007179.1:0-10391 GCA_018230605.1 Heliconius congener
AAATTTAAGTAAATATTTCATCTCCTCGAGTGGGGATGGAACCCACAACCAGTCAGTTTTACAGACACGCTTCGTGTCACTGCGCCACGACTGGTCTCAAATATATAAAAAAAAAAAGGAATCTGTGAACCTTTCGAACCAAAATATTGCCATTATGCCGATGAATACAGATAATAAATAATATTAATATACTTAATATGTCATATAAAAATGCCGATTAAAATCGAAGATAAACGATCCGTATACAGATTGTGTGATTTTTTAGAAGATTATAAAAATGTGGTTATTATTTATGTTATATGTAACTAATGTGAAAATAAATTATATCTTAGTTTGATATAGATCATCGATTTTTTTATTACGACGATATGGTGCTTGTTTGCTTTGGTCTATTTAAAAATTTTTTAGCTTCACTCTGTATCCCCGACATAATGAGAACTTAGTGCTAAGACACTCCATTCCACATTGAGGCACTTCCGCCCTTGTTCGTGGCGGAGTGATGGATCTCAACACCGAGGTTTGCCTTGTTGATGCCACCAGAGCGATGAAAAAGAAAATATTGAGTATTTCATTCCCTCGAGAGGGAATCGATATAATATGCCTTATAAAATATTGTAGACTGATAAACACATATCCTTTGCGTCACGCAGTCGAGTGAAGAAAAAAAAGGACTTTTTTTACTTTATATTGACACTTCTTGGCGAATTTCGAAATTATATTATGTCAGTAATATTTCAAATTCGACATATAATAGCATCATCATGTCAATACTTTAAATTGTTTTACAGGTTCAGAGCAAAGCAACTTTTTAATATAAAATTAATTTATATAAAAAAAAATGACAAAAAATCTAAAGAAAACTTTTTTTATTTAAAAAAAAAGGATTACTGATATATTCTTAAAAAAAAACCAGTTTCTCTCTAGTAACAACCCTAAAAATAGAATAAATGTCAGCAAATCGGTGCTCCCGTCCGATCTTTACGGATTGAACGAATTACCTATCAATAGGGGGTCTATTAGATTACACCAGCCTTATATAAAAGGGTACAAGGTTCAAATTTTACGAGTAACATCTAATAGGGCAGTTTAAAGGGGTTGCCTTTTTAACTTAATTTAAAACATGTTTTTGATAGCATTATTCGTTATTTTGGTTGGATGAGATAGAAAATTATTGTTAGTCGGTTAGGGGATTATTTTTAACCGGTTGCGCAACACAAATGAGAGTAATGTGTTTATCAGTGTATGTTGGTATTTTGTGTGTTAGTGTTTTACGAGTCGGGTATTATTTAATTTTTTTTAGCTTCAAGCTGTATCCTGTACATATCAGAGTAGGCAGAGGAAACCTGGAAACGCAGTGTTAGGACACACCGTTCGAATTCAATTCGTCCGAATTAAGATACTTCCGTTTCCCACTTCCCGTCAAATTATTGAGGCATTGCGTGTTGAGTGGGGGATCTTAACGCCGCGCTTGTGCCCCTGCGCCACCATCATATTTTTTTATCACATACTCTTGTAGTTTCTCACTGAAAAAATAAAGTGGAGAACGAAGTGTCTTAACACTAGCCTCTCTCTGTCTGCCATCTTATAGGTATGTGTTAAGCTAAAAAAGTTATCTCATAGAAAGTTAAAATCATTCGTTTTTGAATCGAGTGCAATGGTTATACCAAATCAGCTACGTTTACGGTAGAATCGGAATCGGTTAAGCGGATAACGGCGTGTGTTTTTTTTATTTAAATTTTGTTTTTTTTTCTTTTTATTAATAACGGCTTAGTAAATAATATTTGATGTTTATAAGCTGTGGTTTTAATATTTATATAGGCGCGAGGTTCAGTTAGAATTTATAGATATGTTAACTTGTTATATTTAGAGAGTGGGAAACGGAATGTCTTAACACTAGGTTCCCTCTGTCTACCCTGCTGTGTGCGGGATACAATGAAGCTGATATTTACCGATAATAATAAATATTTATATTTTTAATTTTTTTTTCAACGTCACGCTATATCCAACATGTAGAAAGGCAGGCAGAAGGAAACTAGTGTTAAGACACTTCGCTCCCCATTCTCCACCGAATTCTGGAGGCATTGTGTGTTGAGTGACAGACTCAACGCCGCGTTTTGTCTCAACACCAGAGCAAGGGAAAGAAAATATTAAATACTTCATTTCTTCAAGAATCGAACCTACAGCCTGTCGCGTTTACAGTCACACGCTTGTGCTCCAGCACCACGAATGGCCTTAATTCATATTTTTTATTAATTATCTAAATATTTTGACTTTTCGCTCAATGCGACTATCATTGCGCCCATAGTGGTTTCAGTTAAAGGTTTAATAGCGAAAAGCCTCGATCAACATCTTAAGTGGTTATCGCTTAGCTGTTGGATCAAGAACCGGATGCAGAAGGCAGATTTACTGGAGACGGCGCGTATTGTGAGGAGGTTCCTCTCTCTGGAGCACTAAGCACCACGATGGTCTGGACCCTTGTCCCAATGTCAAAAGAGAAAATATTTTTTTTATATTTTAAACGTGTCGTTTATATTTTAAAATATAAGAACTAAAAATTTTATTCCTCTTTGATAATATAAGTATATAATAATAATATTTAAATTAAGTTATTATGGCAACACTGTACTTTGATTTGGCTAATGGCGACACTGTTAATAATTAATTTGTAGAAAATACTGGTTTTGATTAGCCATATTGAGTACGAAGAGTGGAGACGAGTGTTTGTATTGCAGGCCCCTGAAGTCTCCACTTGGGTCGCAAGATCCAGGCACTGCTCCGGACTCAAGAGTAAATATTAATAAAACGTATCTATCTGTATTTTATGTAAAAGGACGATTATGGCGACGATATAAATGAAATAAAAAAATAAAAATAAAAATAGTTTATTTCAGATTAAAATCCATATCCGTATAGTGTTAGTGTGTTAGCAACAATTTTTTCTTATGAATTATGTTAGTTATTGTTATTTATATATTATTTTATTTGGCCGGTTATCGTTTCTATATGAGGTTATAAAAATCATTTACGCTAAAAGTATTTTTTTTATATTTTAAATCTTACTAAATAAGTATGTATTACTCTAAAAGTAGTTTTCGTTCACATGTTTTAAATATAGTAGTTAACAATAGTAGGCATGTGCTCAGCAGCTCAAAACAAATGGAAGACGGATTTGCTTATCGCGGGTTCCATACCAATACAATTCAGTAAAGAAAGTACAAATTATAAAAGTTGACAAACTGAACAAAGTTTGCATTTCCATGCATGTGCACTCATTTTGTATGAATGATATTTTTTTTTATAAATATTTTTTCTCTGGTTCCGTTTTTTCCTTTTTAAGTGTGGAACACTAAAAATAAGCAATAATCTTCCCATTTTTCCCATCGTAATCGTCAAGCTATTTTTTCCACAATGCATAGTAAGTAGCCAAAGAGATTCTATTATAAGGAGTGATTCTTTCCCCGACAGAATTTCAAGTATACATTACGTGATGAGTGATAAAACTCAACGCCGCGTTTGATTATAGCAAAGAAAAAAAATCATATTTGGTTTTAAAATGGTTGTTTCTTGTTGTATTAATAGTAATTTGTCCTTAAATAAAGCTTAAAACACTCAAACCCCCAAAGTAACAGTAATCTAATTAAATTGAAATATAATTAGAAATATAATTTGAAATTCACTCGTTTGGGTATTGAACCCATAATCATCGCCTAAACAGTCAGCTCCGACCTTTTCAATATGACAGATGAGGTAAAACGAAATTTTATAGTACTAACTTTCAATCAATAAATGTTACCCTCGAAGTAAAAATAAAATGAGTAACGAACGTTATTTAATATAGACTTATAGCCTTCTTCGATAAATTCATATTCCAATATAATTAGAATTTTAACGTAAAATAGTAGTTTTTCCACATTACATATAGATTATCTCGTTCAACCAAACACAACCAGTTTTATAATATTAGTATAGAAATATAGATAAATTCTATAGAATAAACCATGTATAGCAATTAAAATGAATATTCAACTCATTATATTCAACACTGGAATCGAACTGGTAATATTGTCAATTAAGTGGGTCACCAAAGATCCATTATTCATTGTGATTGTTGACCAGTTGACATATGGGTGAATGTTTTGTTAAGCAAAAGTGTTTAGTTATTTATAATTTAGATACTTGCTGTGTAAGAAATTCAGTAAATCATTTCTCCGTTCTCTTCTTTTTTTATTTTATTTCATATAAAAACAATAATCAAATAATTTAATAAGTGACGGTCTAAAATTTAAATTAATTTGTTGTGGGTATATTATATAAAAACAAAGTGATTCTATTAGATTAGATTTAATACAGTTTCATGATGTATCCTACAGACAGCAGGGTAGGCAGAAGAAAGCTAGTGTTAGGACACCCCGTTCTTAATTTTATGCCGAATTCTAGAGGCATTGCGTCTTGAGTGGCGTAATTCAACACCGCGATTTGCTTCGACGCCAGAGCGAAGAAATGAAAATATAAATTTAAGTAAATATTTCATTTCTTTGAGTGGGGATTGAACCCACAACCAGTCGCTTTTACAATCACACATTTGTGCCCCTGCGCCACGAGTCAAGGTCTATTAGGATTCCATATTTTTCTTTTAGAGAAAGGAACCCTGAAAGAAAGAATTTTATACATGATGCTCGACATAATATTATTCCGTATGTCGACACAAGTACGCTCTAATGAATCATGCGAAACAAAGCAATTATTAGCGTGACCTTGCACCGGGCTAATAGCTCGGGGATTACGTCATTTTGAAACCTATCTAGAAAATATCTAGATTTAACTAATATTGTCTTTTTATTGCCGTCGTGGAACAGTGGTAAAGCGTTTGATTCCAAACGCCACGGCTGTGGGTTCGATTTCTACACAGGGAAATAAAATATTTAATATTTTCATGTCTTCGATCTGGTAAGCAGGCAAATGCGCGTCGATGAGTACTGCCAATCAACACGCAATGTCTCAAGACATTGAGATTTGATTCTCGCGAAACTCTACTCTGCACTTCGCCTTGTTACTAGAGCGAAGAGATAAAAATGTTAAATATTTCATTCCTCCAATTGCGAATCGAACTCACACCCGCCGCACTTACAATTGCAGACTTATACCCTTGCACCATGACGGCCTCCGTCAGTCGAAATATCACAAAGTAATCGAAGAATGCTTACAGCACCTGGGAATCGTACTGGTAATATTGTCAAATTGTTGGGTGAGACTCATACTACTTACTGTAAAAAGCTACTGCTACTGAAAGCGTCCTACTGTAAAAACGATAGTAGTCGGTTCGATGCCTACTCGGAGAATAATTATATAAAAAATATTTTCACCAAATTAAAGACAATGGGCGGAAAGTGAGGAAAGAATTTTCTTAACATTAAGTTCCCTCTGCCTACCTTGCTTGGGAAAAAGCGTGAACAACAAAAAAATCCAAATAGGAGTCAAACCTGTTACCTCCACTATGTAATATCATACCATCGAAACACCAATTTGACCTTTAAAATTTGATATACGTAGGTGAATTAAGCACTTTTACCTTTTTTAATTGGCTAAGTTCCACAAAAACGGTACAATCAATTTGAGTCCCACGTAGCCGTTAGTTGTTATATTCGGTTGCATTCAAAATATATGTAATTTCATAGTTATGTCGATTTCTGGACCGAAATAAGCAATCGTTTCTAAATGTAATAGTAGGGTGTTTGACATCCGGCCATAGAATTAAGTACGTGTAGAAACGTAATTTTGTGAATTCTATGCATAAACTTCAATAATAATATTATAAAGCTGATGAATTCGTTTGGTTGTATGCGTTATTTTCTTTAACTTTGAATTGGAAATAGATTTTTTTGTATTGGATAGTCCATTTCGTCAGTTATTTCGGTCGTAACAGTGGTCAGAGTTGACATAAGATCTGACAACGGACAGACATAAAATCATATCAAATTTGGAATAATTTTATTATAACAGCAACTTCTATAAGACGTTGATTACAAACTTTTGCGATTAAATAAAACATAAATTTTAACTAATCTTTTTTTTTATATTCAGAAATCTAAAAACAATAATTTTTGTTAAATCTATTTTAATGAAATTACTGACAAAAAAAAATAAACAATCAAAAGTATTTTTTTAACATCGTTTCTAAATCTTCATAGTCCCTCAATTGTTCAATGCCTAAGGAAAAGTTTTTATATGATAACCTATAAAATGAATGTATTACAAAAATAGTCTTAGATCAACAAATTGTATATTAAATATTAATGTCTTAGTACACTAAGTTACTTTTATCCTGTGCCTACTTTGCAATACGTGTCCCATGTACAGCGGTACAAGTTTAAAGAGGGAACCTCAGTATGTTTCCTGTTTATTTTTGTACCAGAGAACGGAGTGACAGCTCACTCAGCAACAAATCACTGGACAGCGGTTTTTAATACCAGAGCGTAGATATGAAAATAATTCATTCTCCGAAATTGAACTCACAACTGACATTTTAGTATTTATTAATGTTAAGACACTCTGTTCCTTATGCACTATCGAATGCGCGTTGACTGGTGGAAATCAACGCTGCCCTTTTCTTCCTACCAGAGCGAGGAGATGAAAAAAATTCCGAATGGATATTGAGCTCACAACTGTAGCGTTAACAGTCATACGTTCCAATACACTACGATTGACTTAGATCAAAAAATACTTTATTTAGCTTTATAACGAAAACCACCCAATCTTCGATTTTTAATGCTTTTCCTTTTTTCTACAAAACACACAAATTTAAATGATTTCCATACGACCACGAAACGAAGTACACAGTAAAAGCTAGTGCTATAATAAAAATCGATAACATTCAAACGATTTAGCATTCGATATTTAATCTGTTACCATCATTAAGTAAATTAGATTCATATTAGCATATTATTCCGAATCGATTCGATTGTTTCGTGAAAGCGTTTATCATTTTTACATTCGTTTTGTTAATGAACGGCTCCTTTATTAAATTAGTTTGATGAGTTAGATGTATCAATAAATATAAAAAAAAAGATAAGGTGACCTTAGCTATAGCATTAGCAAAGCAATATAACTAGATTATAATGTTATTATTGAGGCCGTCTTGGCGCAGCGGCAGCAAATTTGTGTCCGATTCCCATTAAGAGGAATGAAATGTAAGGTCGGGGCAAAAGTATTTTCGTATTATTCACACAAAGGAAAATATTTTTTTTAGGTGTCATTTTTTATTTATTTACAATATGTATGTGCCGTTTTGATCGATGACTTGATGCCGTCTGTTGTAGTGCCATCATTCCATTTCCGTAGAAATTTTGATATTTAAGATTTGAAAAAATCTGACAGGTAGTGTTCACAGTGTTCTTTTGAGGCCTTTTTGCTCCCTAAAGAGTTCTGCAATGACCGAAACAGGTAAAAATCTGATGGAGCAAGGCAGGCATCAACATCCCAGCCAAGCTCTCTCAATTTTTGCTGTGTGGCAATAGATGAATGCGGTCTGGCGTTGTCATGGTTGAACACTACGCTCTTCCTATTCACCAGCTCCGGCCGATTTTTCTCAATAGCTTTTTTTAACCTCATCAGTGGCTGACAATAGAGAGATACAATCAAAATCGATAGATTTACCAGGTGGCAAAAACCTATAGCGATACCTTTCCAATCCCACCATGCACATAGCTCATCATCACGTTGTTCCGAGTCAGGCCGGGCTTTGCCACGGTCTGTGGGGCTTATCCATGCTTCGACCATGATCTTTTTCGCACATTCTTATCGTAAGTCACCCATTTTTCATCACCCATAACCAAATGTTAAATACCGTCAAGTCAAGTCAAGTTTTTTTCTTGTACCCAGATTTTCGTAAATGACGTTTCGTAAACTGTTTTATGATCAACATTCAATGCAGCATTTCAGCAATATGTCGATCTTGCTTCGCCTTTGGCACTGATTTTATCTATGACAGGGCATCCAGAGCGAACCTCATCTTTCATACTAAAATTTTCAGACTTGAAACACTTGAACCACATATGTGTACCACATTAGGTCCGTAAAGAATAAACTTGTGTTTTATAGCAATATGTGTGTATACATAGTAATAATCGCGGCTTTCGTCGCATTTTTACCTTTTTTGTATAATTCATTTTCCTTGCTTGAAAGACAATTGTAAAATGGCGGGACTAGTTTTTTTATTCATTGTATCTTTAGAATGTCTATTATTTAATGATATTAAAACCAGCCAGTTACAATCAGTACAGCCAAAGAGGTTTGATTACTAATAATACGTTCAAAACATGAAAATACGTTTGCCCCGACCTATTATTAAATATTGTTACTTCTTCTCTGGTAAAGACGAAACGAACGGCGTTGAGTTCCGCCGCGTCTCGAGAATTCGTTGAAAAGGTAAGGAACGGAAGTGTTTTAATGGGAACGGTGTGTAATTGTACAATTACACTAGGCTCCCAGGTTCCATCTGTCACTCCACAATGTGCGGGAAAGAGAGTGAAACTAAAAAAAAATACATATCTTGAGCACACACAGAATTCGGCACCTATGTAGATTTCGGTTACGATGAAGTTGAGAGCTTCGTATATTCAGTTTTGAACTTGGCTCACATTTTAGAATTATACGTTTATAACGTCTTATTGCGAAAATAAATTTAAATTTTATTAAGAACGTTTTGTATTTCGAAAACTAATGAATATCCACACAATAACATAATTTTCAACATAAATTTGCTCAAAATGTTCATTCCTTTTTTTATAATAGTTTTTAAAAAAGAAATTTCATTTTAATTATCGATTCAATATAAGTATACATTTTTTAAAACGACACAAGAAAACATTTCCGACCGTTTAAATATTTCGGCAAATCATAAAGGGGACTTGCAAAATTTAAAAAATTCTTTAATTTGTAATAATTTTATATGAATCCGACATCGGATACAACAAGATACGGCGGTAAGTGGAATAAAGCTTTTAAAATTTAAATAATGCCGTTTGTTCATATATAAATATACAGTTCAAGCAAAAAAGGTTTTTCCGCATAGTGTTTCCTCTTTCCTCCGTACATTCGAGACATAGTGAGTTGGGTGGGCGGATTTTAACGCCACACTTTGCCTTGCTAATGAGATCTTGGGCATCGAACCCACAATCTTGAGTTGAGCTTGAGAGACGGTGTACCACTGCGTCACAAAGACCTGAAAATAAAATGATTCTATATGTAATTTTGTATATAAGTAAATGCGGGTTTCAGCGTGAAATTAAAAATAAAACATTTTTAAATTTTTATTAAGCACAAAGATAATCTAGATAAATGTCTCCGTTCTCTTGAAATCACTGAATAACAGATTGAAAATTAATTATTTAATCATACATACATATATACATAAATTAGCATCAACATATCAAAGTGAATTATAAAATTAATATATTATCTGTATTGACATATTAAAAAAATTACACGATACATATTAAAAAAAATGATATGACCTCGAATTAAGCGTATTCAAAGGCAAGACCCCCGTTGAGTGAACATGAGAGACTGACGACGGAATTCCTTTTAATTTTGACTTTAAAGTATTTTATCTTTTAATACGTCCTGAAATGGCATTTGTATACGCAATGGTTCCTGGTTCAATTCCCATTCTGACAAGACAAATTGTGGCGTTGAGTTCTGTCGATCAACACACAATGTTTTTAATTTAGATAGAAAGTGCAAAAGTGAGTCTTTTGCACTTGATATTAGATTTTTTTTTCGTACTTTTTTATTTGCGGGATAAAGCGTGAAACCGTCATTTAGAGTAAAACGTAACTTTCTGTGTTCTTCTGTTGCTGTAGGAATCTTTGGTAATTATCCTATATTACCAAAAAATATATATCCTTGTCAGCTTATACATAGTTTAAAATATGCGTTTTCTGATGATTGACGATAAACTCATATACCCTGAGGCCGTCGTGGCGGTGCAGTACAGTATGTGACTATAAGCACTGCAGTTGTATATTCGACTCCCCGGAGTGGGAAATTTAATTTTCTTGATATGGTAAAAAGTTTTCCCACGCAATATGCAATTATCGAAAATTTGAGTGTAAAGTACCAAACGGAGTATCTGTGTGTGAAGTTAATACAAAGAAAAATGATCCGTATATCCTGTATTTTTTGTTCATTGTGTGGTGTTACGTCTTATCAAATATTATAAGGGGAAAGAAATCATACAAAGTTTTTGTAATATAGTTTTGAAATAATTATAACCTTTTAAGTAAGAGGCCAGTCGTGGCGCAGGAGCACAAAGTGTGACTATAAAATCGACTGGTTGTGGGCTCGATCCCCACTCCAGGAGATGAAATATTTACTTAAATTTATATTTCCAT
>DWAO01007180.1:0-10391 GCA_018230605.1 Heliconius congener
GAATATTTGCATACTTTGTATGTGTATGTAGGTACCAACACATATAATATATGAAAAGAATACACATATAATATATACCGGCGTGGTCGCGGCCCAGTAGCACAAAGGTGTGCCTGAAATGCGACGATCGTGGGTTCGATCTCCACTCGAGGGTTTAAATTATTATTTTATAATATTTTCATTACTTCGCTCTGGCATAAAAGCAAAAACCCGGGGCTTAGTTCAGCCACTTGACAATGCCTTGAATAAAATCGGATGAAAGTGGGGAAAGGAGTGTCTTGTCACTATATTCTCTTCTTAATTTTAGGACAAAAAAATGTATTTTTAAGTAAATTTATAATAACAACATTACCGTATATCTTTAACTTATTTCAGAATAGTGTTTTATAAATGTGAGTGCACAGAACGTACCCTATAGTTTTTCATTACGCGGCGAATTTCATACAAAACGCATCAAAATCGATGCGCAAATGCTCGTATCGTTTGATTGCGTTGATTTATAAGCTTGATTTTCTGGGCTTCAAGAGACCAGAATATTTGCTATTCATTTTAGCTTCACGCGATCTCAAGAAAAATAACGACGGATAAAAAAGTGATCCTGTAGGGATTGCGTTTTTACCTTTTGAGGTATTTACTTAACTCCGGGATCCAACTGTTTCTTAGAAAGTAATCAAAAAAAACCCAGCTATTTTTACTCAACACTACTCGAAAAGTATTATGAATAGAGGAATATTCGTATTATTTTAAAATACCTATGTCGCCGACCTACAGCGGGGCACATTTATATGTAAATGAACGTTTCTACTGAGAGCAAGTGGAAAAGGGTCGCTCGATAGTCTGAACGGTTATGTGATTGATACTCTTCTTTATTTTTATTACGATTGTTACAACTACAATAAAATATGTTTGAAGTTTTTGGGAATGAAAAAATTTTTTTTTTTTTTTTTTCGTTTTTTTTGTTTTTTTTTTTTTTTTTTTTGTTTTTTGGGTTTATTTAAGCTGTGTGGATATGGAGTGCTCAGTGGGATAGGATTTGATTGTAAACGCGACGGTAGTCTGTTCAATACCTACTTGGGGACTGATTATATTTGTTGTTTAAATACCCAAAGCGCGTTGTTGAGTTCCGTCACTCAACGCATTGTCTCCGAAATTGTGCAGAAAGATTTATCGCTATATATATATATATATATATATATATATATATATATATATATATCAAAAAAATAAAGGCTAGAATAAGGTTTAGCAACTGTATACGATAAAAAATATTTTTCATACTTTTGACCTTTTGAGCTAAATACGGTATTTAATCTGTAATTACCGTCTGTTACGTACATCCTTAAAAAGTTTCACAAAAAAGGTTCACTGGACCTAGTTTCCAGAATTAGGGAATAACATCGTTATACTTAATGAGAGGATTTTCATCAAAAAATCTCATTTTCACCAAAAATATATTGTCAAGCTTAATCCTACGGTGACTTTGTAAAATTGCTTCGACTTACGATCTCTAAGAGACGACGCAGTTTCTTGGGGAACAACATCAATCTTTTTCATTATAATATGAATATGTCAGCTTTTATCTTCCACGACACGCATTATATGATTTGAATACGAGTTTATTACGCTTTTTTTACGTTTTGTGATCATGTGTAGCGATTTAGGATCTGACTGTAAACGTGACGGTTGTGTGTTCGATTTTCAGTCAGGAAAAATAAATGATTAAATATTAGGTTCCATGACTCTGGCTACCCTTCTATATGCGGGGCGTGAAGTTTTTTTATATATTTTTTTTTAAAGAATTTTTTTAATATATTATTTTATTGAGATTTATAGAGGAAATGTAGAAATTGTTTTTGGACATAACCCTCTGTTTTTTACTTCTCATATTCTTAGAAACATTGATAAGGTAGCTCAACTACGCTCTATTTAAAAAACTATTCTATTTATTATAGCCCCTTGAGGCTTTTTTGAGTCCCTCTTATAACAGGTTAAGCAGAGGGAACCTAGTGTCAAGATACTCCCTTTTTTACTTTCCGCCCAATTTTCAGCGAAGAAATTATAATAATTCCTCCAAGGATGGCTTAATTTATATCTGACATTAAAATAATAATTTCTTAATCTTAATCCGTATAATAATAATAACCATTACCTGATTGAAATATGTTAGAAGAGGCCTTCATAGCAACGAGATAGTGTTAAACTGTAAACGGGATGGTTTCGGGTACAATTTGTCAGTGGAATAATTATATTAAAATTATTCTCATTTTCTCGTACAATTATCTTAAGGATTTGTGAAGAACTGTACTCATGTTATCTAAATTATTTTGATGTTGTCCAGGGTGTGGGTGTTCCAGGGCATTCTGGAATCAGTGGGAATCTACAGACCCTTATACTAAATTAGCCATCGAGTGTGGCTCCTTAAATTTCTTTGTGTCGGCCCAGGATCTGTTTACTCTTGCACAAACTCATTTGGATTTGTCATGGACTGAATTCTAGGAATTGTCAAAATCTCAGAAAGGTAAGTATTATACCACTATTCAACCCAATATTTCAAGGCGACCTTGGTTTTTTCCCAAAAAAATACTGAACAGAGGATTATATCAACTATTTGTCGTTTGCGCCTTGGTCATGCATGTACATCCGTGCACCTAGCCAAGATCAGGTTCAGGGACCACTTACTATTTTATGTATGTAAAGAATGTGTTGCCTGCCGAAGGTTAACTGGATTTCTCCTTGACATGTATTCTTCTACTCATAAAATATTTATATATTGTCTCATAAAATATTTCTAAGTCTCAAACTCACCATACCAGAGGCCAAGAATCCAGGACAGTACGCGAGGCAATCAAGAAATCGTTAGCGGTAGTTTGATATAATAATTGTGTCAACTGACAGACGAATGCCATCTTAGACTACCCGTTACCACGGACTGCTGCAAAGTGCTCGAAATGTTGATTCCAAAAATGTATAATATCAAATATACGCGACTAAACCATTTAAATAGTTTTATTTACAATGTGTAATAAAAAAACTATATATTACAAAAGATACGTTAAGGTTAAGGTACGGTAAGGCTTAGGTTAAGTTTGAAATGTATAAAATAATATTAAAATAAAAAACCCCAGATGTAAGTGTATCAGTAGGTAAAGTTACCTATTTCTATATGTACCGAGATACAGTTCCAGGAAATACCTTTACTATTTACTCTGCATATAGTTTATCAAACAGATAACCACAATACCACAATCCTTTAGTTAACTTAACTTACAATTTAGCTAAGATCATACTGTCAGGTTAATCCAGTTAACGCAGCTTCCTGAAAACTGGGTAAATTGCGTTAGCTACAACGGGTCAGAGAGCATCGACCCAGTTATACCTACTGAATGCGTATTTTCTAATATTATCATGTGTGTAATGAAATCAAGAAATCAATTTCAAATATTGGCAAATCGTGTCGCAGGGGCACAAGTGTGTAACTGTTGCAGGTTGTAGGTTCAATCCCCACGCGAGAAAATTATTTTTTTAGATAAATTTACATTTTCATTTCTTTGTTCTGGTGTCGAAGCAAAGCGCGACGTTGAATTCTGCCGTTAAAAACCACCTCCCGCCCGTTATCCGTTATAGATGTCCCATTCAGAAATGAGATTTTCATGAAACTTCGACTGTTACCTATGTTGTTATATACAGAAACTTCATTTAAATGATCACTTCAAATATGACGCTTAGTTTCTGAAAAAATGGGCAAACATACAAACAGGCAAACACGAAATTTGCCACATGCGTTTAAAGCCTAGATCATTATACTTTCATCATTATATCCAATTAACAATAATATCACACTCGCACATCCACGTCAAACTTAGAACCTTCATTTCTTATCATTCATATCAGTTAACAAATCTGCTTATAAGACAAAAAATAATATAATACTTACCAGAAAACTGTTAAATGATTCAAAGCCAACCTCACTATACACAAGTGTATGCAATAATTCCGACATTATCATATCAAAACTAGCTTTCAAGTACTGCGGTGGAGTAAGTAACTTAGGCAATATTGTTGCATGGATAACTAAAACAACACCTCACTAAAGATAAAGCTTTTGTCTCAAATAATATCGTGTCTATATAATAGTGCCGTTTTGAATACATTGTTTAGAAATGATATCGGATGTCGTGATACTTGAATTTTAATTGGTTTAAAATTAAATTAAATTATCTTCGTCCTTTATCACATATAGAAAATAAACTTTTACTCTGTCCCGTACTTTTTGGGCCTATTTTCGAGATATATGTATGTTGAGGCCAGTTGTAACACAGGGGCACAGGCTTGTATCTGTAAACACGATCGGTTGTGAGTTCGATACCCACTTGAGAAAATTAAATATTTAGTATTTTCTTTTTCCTCGATCTGGTAACGAGCAAAGCACGGCGTTGCATTCCGCCATTCAACACGCAACAAGCAACAATAAGAGTGGCGGAACACAACACACAATATATATAAAAGATACACATACATAATAACAATACAATTTTTTATGTTCACGCTTTACTCCGCACATAGCAGGGTAGACAGAGTGTATCTGAGAACTTAGTGTTAAGACTCCATTTTTTATAGTAAGACACTTCCGTTTCCCGCTTTCCACCGAATTCTTGAGTCTTAAATATGACAAAATACATATTTAGTATTTTGTACAAGCGAGTTTTATTCGTAGTTCGAAATATGCTTGTGGGTTCAACATATATGCTTGGGTTCGACATATACTCTTGGGTTGTCATCACTTCCGCTCGTATCCTATATTGAAATATATATTTCAGTTTCTACAATAACATCTTACAAGAGGCGATTTAACACTAATTTCTTGCTATCCATAATCAAAATCTTTAAAGGACCGAATAATATTAAAATGTCTGCATAATTTCAAAATTCAAGTAGTTTTCCAATACCAAAGTGCTCTCAACATCTCGTCTGGCTCCACGCCATGTCGTCTCTATAGAAATTGTAAGGTGTATGATTCGCTGACTTAGATTTACTACTAAAATATTGTAAAATATTGTAATTTATACACTGTAGCTGTGCTTCTATTGTATGAGACGTAGGAAGTAGATCAGTTAAATTAACTTTTAAGCACACACGTGTAAACCCATTTGATATTTAAAATGAACTTTAAAATATCTTTTAAAATTTAATGTGTCAAAGTGTTATGAGGCCGCATGAAATATTTATTTAAATTTATAGTTTCATTTATCGCTCTGGTGTCGAGCCAACCCTACTGTGTGCGGGATACAGCGTGATCCTGTTTTTTTTAATAGATTGCTCAACAGAATCGATTGAGTTACAGTTAGGTGTGAGTGAAATTGATTTTAAACTCCGACGTAGTTTTTGACAATTATTGGTGATGAACATTTTTTTAAGCTGGTAGGTTGATCACTTCTGTACAATTTCCCTAGACTACCTACTCTGCTATATACGGGATACTGCGTGGAGCAAGGCATTTTGTTTTTATTTGTCTTTATATTTATTTTACTAGTCGTACAAAAACAAGCAGAGAGAGCGAACTAAAAAAAGCAAACTTTTCCTTGCAAAGCAATCAATTGCTATTCAAAATAATGTTTATTTAGAAATAGGTTCAAATCCAGTAGTGGTTAGACAAAATTATATATGTTACAGGATTATGCGAACTAATACATACATAAAGCTAAAAGCTTCATTATACCCTTAAAAGCTTATACGAGAAGTTAAAATTCTAGTTTTAGGGCTTAATTAAATAACTTGAATGTTAACATCGACCGTGATTATAAAGTTAGAGGGGCCCTACAAATAATATTTTCCATAGAGGAAACTTAGTTTACATTTTGAAATCCAATATCTGTTTTGCGTAATGGGTTTATCATTTGTTTTTATGGATATAAGTTCCGTATATTTAAAGATTCAGTTTGTTGATTCGATTCCCACTTGACTTTCACCACTCAACACGCAATACTTCGTGAATTGGGGGAAAAGTGTCTCATATATTTGCATCCGTAGTATCATTACAAATTGCACAATGTGAAGAGGGTTATGTATATAATGACTTTATTTAAAAATAATTTGAATGTAATCAGTTTCCTTAATCACCGTGTTAATAATAATGTTAAAAAAATGTAAAAAAGGCCATACACAGTCACATGGAAAGGTTGTATATTTTTTTACATTATTACTATTCTACGTTCATAAATACAAGAGAAAATTGTTTAATGCTTTTTATAACGATATTTAATTTCACTTGAACAGTTAGCTGTAAAAGCGTTTATTGAATAAAAATTTTACTAAACCGTTAACTTTCAATCTGCAGCGCACTATAAAATAAATTTAATAGTTTTATAATAGTTTTATAAAATATACTTAGTTTTATGAAGTCTTAATGGTGCAATGGGAATGAATCCGAATAAACGCAGGATAGTTTTCATATTTATAATACATTATTTAGAAAACGATAAAAAATTTGAACGTAGCGGGACTCGAACCGGAAACCGACCAGGAAGCGGCTTCAAATTATTATACGTTTTCTAAATAAGCATTTTTCTTTCCTAAGTGTGGAATAACACTTTAAAAAGAAATTATAGTCCTATTACTGTACTATTATGTTAAAAATATTTGTAGTACTTTTTTTTTGCACCTGTATCACATAATAGGAACCTAAAATCATGATACTTCGTTATTCGTTTATGTCAAGTGGCAGCATTCTACATCAAATTTTATTTTATCAAGGTAAGAGAAGCAAAATAATTCAATCTTTTATATGAACACGAACACACAATCATCACGCTGGCAGTTGGTTAGAAATTGTCCGGCTCAAAATGGTCTCGATAGTATAGTAGAATAGGTCTATATTTAAAATTTTTTAGTTTGATTGAAACAAGTAAAATTAGTTATAATAGATATGTGTGTGTGTGTTGAATGGCGGAATTCAACGCCGCGTTTTGTCTTGTGACCAGAGCGAAACAATCAAAATAACTCGTTCCTCGAGTAGAAATTCACAACAGTCTCGTTTCAGTTATTTTAATTATCTATATTTCTTTTTATTGCGAAGGCTTATAACATATCTTTATAAATATCATACGAAAAAGTGTCGTCGTGGCGACTAAAACAATGTTTATCATTACCACTTAGCTTTTGAACAAATTTATCTAATCTGCACATCTTTTCACGCAGTACCCCGCACACAGCAGGGTAGGCAGAGGGAACCTAGTGTTAAGACGCTCCGTTCTCCACTTTCTGCCGAATTCTGGAGGCACTGCCTTTTCACAAAATTCAAATCAAATACTATGAGAAAGCAGGAGTTTTAATAACAAAGGAGATAGAAGATTATATTGTTTTGTAAGTTCTGTATATGACAGGCTAAGATAGTACTGTAGGGGTGAAGTACTCATAAATAGTGTTACGAAGGTGGGAAACTCAGAAACAGGTGTGTTTTAGTTTATTATAGTTTGTGCATTGCTATAGATAGCTAACACTGTAGGGGAAAGGGTAGTGAATTTAAATCCAAAAAAAATAATGAACATTTTATGAAAATGGCACTAGTAATATTTTTGAGAGTGAAAGAGATTGTTCACAAGTTGCTCCTTCTATACTTTCTTTTTTTTAGCTTCACACTGCATTTTACAGAGTAAGATAGAGAACCTGATGTTAAGACACTTCTTTCCCGGCTTTCCGCTCTTAACCGAGACTTACGAATTCAATGTAGGAACTCAACGGCGCTCTTGGTCTTGATACCGGTAATAAAATTGTAAGAGTGGGAATCGAAGCCACAACCATATCGCTTAGTCAACGCTTGTGCCTGGAAAGCCTGTGAAGGGAGAGGTAAAAGACGAGATTAGTCACTATTTTCTTTTTCTATAGTTACTTACTAACTTAATACTAAGTTCCCTCCGCCTGGGTAACTTAGTATTAAGAAATTTCATCTTCCACCTAACGTCCAAATGGAAAATTGAGTATTGGTCCACTTCTTGATACCGAAGCGATGAAATAAAAAAAATCATTTAAACATTTCAAATAGAACTAATTTAAAATAGGAGTATTTCCTACATCCTTTTTTTTATTTGCTAGCTGAAGTACAGCAAAATTGAGTAAATAATCTCTCTCAGTAAAAGACCATTCTTCGTAACAGTCTTTGGATACCGAAGCTTTGTAAAAATCATCTGAGCAATAAGAGTTGTAACAACCGTAAGGGGATTCCACTGTGTCTAATAAATGACTTTAATGTATCATCGGGAGAGTGCCGATTCATATTCTGTTATGTTAGTATTTTTTTATATATTTTTACCTTTTTATTGTATTAAATGTGAAGCTTATTATATAATCTTTTCGATACTAGGCAAATCGCACTTAGAAACGTTATATGTTATAGTTTGTCACGCTTCTTTTTTTTTGTCTGTATAGCAGTTGTTATTGTTAAAATGAAGTTTTAAATAAATAAATAAAATAAAATAAATAAATAGCACCTATATACATGAAAAATATACAAGTTACAAAAAAAACTCCTTACTCCTCTTACAAAAAATATAATTAAAATAAAATGTTAAGTATAAATTCATCCAAATAACGAGATAAAGAACTGTTGAGAAAGTTAATAAAAATAAAATATATAAAATAAAATATATTGTAAGTGGTTATCTATTCTATTATTATTATATATTTAGTGAAATGTAAATATTTAGAGATTTTATTTAATGGTGGAAAAAAATGTCCTCCCATTAAAACAATTCCTTTCGGCACTTGCTGTCGAGTTTTACATTATGCATTACAGAATGAGGCAATGAAAATAGTAAATATATCATTTCCTCGAGTAGAAACCGAACCCATAACTTGTCGCGTCACTTGTGCACCTTTATATACTTTAAAGTCTTGTAATTGATAGCTAATTACGTCTTTTGTATTATACACCTTTTTGAAGTTAGAATTTCGCTTTACTCTCTTACTCGAGATCAAAGGACCTTGGGGAGAGCAATTACTTGGGAGAGCACGTTGTGCTGTAAATTAAAATATATTTCATCTACCTTTAGAGCTATTATATGAAGGTGATATCCATCTATCTATATACTTATAATGAAATCGTAATTGATCGGTGTCTGTACGTGGATATATATAAGAAAAATTGTTATTTGACAATGAAATAGAACCCAAAACAATGTTTACAACATTTCTCGTCTGTTTACGTGCGCGAGCGCGACTCGCACTTGGTCGGTTTTTTAATAATATTATAAATACATAGTTGTGTATTTCAAGCGGACGAAGCCGCAAGCGCAAATTATAAAAAGTAAAATGTTGATTTCCCCGTTGTAGGAGGTCCTCTCTCCGCACCTACTAAGGTAATCTTATGTAAAATTTCATCGTTCTACTGTGTAATTTTGTCTTTCAGTCACTTAGTAACTAAAGAGTTTTATATATGTAGATTATATATAGAAAAAAATAATAAGACTTATTGCTAATATAATGATCGTTATCATCTTCAGCTTGTCCAGGTCTACTGCTGGACATAGGCCTCTCCAATGGCACGCCAATGAGCTTAATTTTGAGCTCTTTTCATCCAGCTGATGCCAGCCATTTTACGAATGTCGTCACCCCATCTAGCTGGAGGATGTTCCACATTACGCTTGCCATGTTATAATGACATGTTATTTAGGATAATGCAAAAATGTTTCAGATTTATATATTTAGGATGAAGTATTTCTGATGAATTGGAAATGATTCTGAATGAACGCAAGAGTAGTAGGTTCGGTGCTAAATGGAATAAATATATTTGTGGTACAGTCGTTTTGAAGTTTGGTTGGTCTTGGAGGTAATTATACTAATTGGTAATAAACATCAAAATAACTTAACTGTTTCATTTGTGAACCCAACAAGCGACAGGAAACGAGGTTTTACACGTATTTGGACATCTTCAGTAACAAGATGAGAGAAAAAAATATTAACAAAAAAAATGGTGACGCAACACTACGAGATAGTAAAAGGAAAAGAAACACTTATTACTTACTTACTTATTATACTTACCCTAGAAACTTATCGAAGGGCTATAATTATCTCAAACAAATAGTGGGCGTCAGCTGCCAATCAGCATCTATCGGGAATCAATCAATCACCAAAGGCATAAAGGGCTTAAGGAAAAACGGGCTTCGTTAGCAAAAATATAGTCTTAGGATCCTTTATTGAAGTGAAAGTAATTTTATATGTTTGTTGTATTATAGTGGATACTCTCTTTTCTACTGGAGTATTGGAGTATTGATGGTTTTCGTAATTCCAATTCATGGTTATATTCACAATATTCTATTCTCAATTGGACACTTAAAGTCCACGGTTTATCGTTATTACTAGAATAAGAAAATGAAAATAATTTATACTCACATAATGAA
>DWAO01007181.1:0-10390 GCA_018230605.1 Heliconius congener
TAGTGGTCAGAGCGCCTGGTCGGTTTCCAGGAGGCGCGGGTTCGAGTCCCACTACATTAAAATTTTTATACGTTTTCTAAATAAGTATTTTTCTTACCTAAATGTGGATTAACACTTTAAAAATGTAAAAAATGTTTATTTTAGGTATTTTTATAGCATTCTATCTTGTGGAATGCTACTGTGGGATAGTGCCACAGCTATAAATTAAATATTTATATTCTTCAAAAAAGGAACATAAAGGAACATCTATTTATAATCTTAAGGCTCGAGATTCTCTTCGACATTTTACAGATAGAATACCTTATTCTTACAGTTACCTCGCAATATATAAGGAAAGCTTATTATATTGTTCAAAAATATTTGGAGGGGTAAAAAGTTTTAATTAAAATCATCCGAATTTCATGTAGGATAGCTACCATTATATTATTGTATTAAACAAGAAACTTGTACTCCCAATATTGGAAAGGGCAACTGTTGAGTTTTCAGCAGAACTGCCTTCCGAGCCGGTGGTAGCTTTATATTTCTTCTTCTTCCTGGCATTAATCCCGGCTTTTACCAGGGTCTGCCTTCCTGCTCAACCTTCTGCTCCACTTGGCACGGTCTTTAGCGTCCTCGGTGGTTAGACCATTGACCTGTATCACGACATCCATCCAGCGCTTCCTTGGGCGTCCGAGAGGTCTCATCCCAGGGACTAATATAGCAAGGCACTTGCATTGGCACTTGCATTGCTCTGCTACGTCACGGACTCCAAGACTACCTCGAATGAATGTGTTGCGTATGCGGTCAGACCGCGTTACGCCGCACATCCACTTCAGCATCTTCATTTCCGTGACGTGAAGCTCCTGAGTGTGCCGAGGTAGTGCTGGCCAACATTCGCTGCTGTAAAAAAGAACCGGTCGGATGATGCTCTTGTATATCAGACCCTTGAGTTTGTGCGGTATCATGCAATCGCAGACCACATCAGTGACCTCCCGCCATTTGGCCCAAGCAGCGCTAATACGGCTATAGACATCGATGCCTCCAGACTCGTTCATAACGGATCCAAGGTACCTCTGAACTTTTCCGATTTAACGGCGGGGTTAATCTAAAGTTAATCCTATGAGGATAGTGCTCGAGTCCGGGCTTCCGCAGGCCATGTACTCGGTATTCGACACATTTAGTTTAAGACCGCCGTTCTCAAGCGTACAGCGTAGATGTTCTTCTATTCACGAGTCACCTCCTGCACCTTCGCATTCCACCACCATGTTTATGTTTATTCAACGTTAAATAAAAAATATTTAGAATTTGAATATAGTGTCAGTTTAAAACTAATTACTTACTTGTTTCTTAAGTACATTCCGAGGTGGTTTGACAACGGAGTCAACGTATGCCATTTTTGTTTGTTTAATAGGAGCTTTCTTTGCCTCCTGGGCTATTTTAATATTAGCAGTGAGCGATTTCAGCTTTATCTCTTGTTCCTCTTGACAACGCTAGAAATATAAATAACTTATTTACTTATAAATTAAATAATTTTTACAGTGCTTATATTTGCTTAAGTAAGTGGTGTTCAATATCAAAGGTTATTGAAGATGCAATTTAGGTTTTATTTTTATTTTACGAACTGATTACTTTTAAATGATACTAGAGACATATTCACATATTGCAGTGGGATAAGCAAGCGGTTCACATATAAGGAGTATAACGGCAAAAGCGCTTCACACAATACCTAAACAGAGTAAACTGTAAATTTCTCTTATTAATAGTTATTTTTGCAAGAGTCAGATGTTATTCTTTTCGTTGGAATAGGTTACTCAAATAACAAACTAAAATTTAAAAATATTTAATATGATCGGCGTTCGCTTTTATAACCCCTTATACGATGATGTCAGACCACATGTGTTGACGTCAAATCACATGTGTGGATGTGAGAATACAAGTGTAGATATCAGATGACGTGTGATGTGGATGAGAATATATGTGTAGATGTCAGATCGCGAATGTGGAAGAAAGATCATATATGTTAATGTTGGATGTTGAACCGTATGTGTGGATGTTAAAATACATGTGTGGATTTGAGATTACATGTATGAATGTGAATGAATTATTTTCATTTCTATCTAGTTCTGGTAACAAGATAAAACGCGGCGTTAAGTTCCATCAATCAACACACTATGCTATCTCGAAAGCTGGGCGGTAAGTGCGGGATAAAGTTGTCTTAGTACCATGTTATACTTCGCAAATAGCAGTGTAAGTTTCACATGTTGCTATAAGCAGGATACAGCCGCGTGAAGCTGAAATTTAAAAAAAGAAACACCTTACCATATACATTTCACGCCAAGTTTCCATTTCTTGTCTCTTCTTGTTCCTGAAGTTCTTTTCGCAAAACTTTTGCCACAAGTGGTCAGTGTCCTCCATTAAATAAGGATTGTAATGTTCCAATACAAACAATTGTTGTGGAGTCGCTTTGTCCACTACGGGTTTAAGTATTTCATATGGAACCCCTCCTGTGTACTCGAGTGCTAGAAAAAAATGTATAAAAAGTTGTAAGTTTTTAGTATTATTAAATATATGTATGTTACATATGTGGTCTGATCATATGAATCTGTGTTTCGTTGGATAATTTAATTTTAAACCAAATTGGAAGGATCAGTTTCATCAAGTCAGGTAACGTCATCCCCGTCTTGGATTAGATGAGAATATATCTAAGAGACCTACATAAAAAATAGTTAACCTTAAATGACATAAATAACACTTTACAACTTCCTTGCTTTAAATATTAAACAATCTCAATCAATCGTTTTCTTTTACTTCAAGTTGCGAAGTAGATTCTGCAAGTAAATTGCACATTATGCATGCACAATTGATAAAAATCATTTTATCATCGATGAGATCGATAAATTTAAATCATAATTATCGTTCAATAAAATTATTAACATCCATAAATCCATAGATATTTTTTTTATCTTAATATATTCGGTCTCACATAGGGGAACGGAGATTAATAATCTCCGTTCCCCAAAATACAAAAGTGACAAAAATATCCGTGCTGAACAGAGTGTCTTAACGCTAGGACACACTCCTTCTATACTAGCTCCATCAATCATAAAATAAACTTTATTTGATTTGTTTACCTTTTATCTAATCTCTTCGTGAATAGAGAGAATATTGACTAAGAATATTATTTCGATTGTTCATAGTAACTTTTCTTACACAGATTTTATAAAATTTATTATGTAACTTTAAACATTATAATAACATTATGTACTAATTTTCTAGCAAAACAGCGTATTGTGACTTACCATCAATATGTTCTTGCAGTACCTGCACACACATTTCATATAGTGTAGTAATTTTTCCAAACACTTTGTTACCGGAGTACACTTTAGTTCTGAAAATTTACAATTTATAATTAAGTAAGTCATTACAAAATAATAATAATAAAAATAATTCATTATGTCACATATGTGATATTATTTTGCGCTTTTTTTGTTTGACACATTTGTTTTACAATTTTATGACGACTTTGATAGTTAAAATATATTATAAAAATAACAACCATATTATAAGGCACATGCCAGCTACTTAAACAGGACGATATCATTTATAAATAATACCTTATAATTTTACATTGTTCAAAGCATTATTTATTTATATGCTAAGGAAAGGAGAATATATAAAAACAATTAAAAATTCAATAAAATGATTTTTCAAAATATTTTAAAATTATTCCACTATTTTAATGTTTTTAGAAAACAATCTATTAATATCTATAGAAATAATCTATTAATAATTATAAGTAATAATCGACATCATTATTAAAAACCGAGTAAAAAGTAGTAAAAAGGGAAAGTACGCATAATTTCTACATTTTGTCAAGATTAAGAAGACATTTAGAAAGAAAAATGTTCAAGTATGTAGTAACTATAAGTAATTGAGATTAATGACTCTGGTAATAGCGGAAGTGTTTTAAACCTAATTTCCCAGGTTCCTTCTGCCTACCCTGTTATGTGCAAAATACAGCGAGAGGCTATAATTTTTTTTCAATTCTCTAAATCTACAATTGTCTTACCTTTGGTTTTTAGACGATATTCCAGCACTTATGGCGTCTTCATCAGTAAAATGTGGCAGGAACTTGGGCGGCGGCCGAGGTCGATAGTTGGGATTAATTTCAGGTAAAGATGTTATCTCTAACATTGGCAACGGCGCTAGTTTAGCTGTGGGCGCTAGTAATGAAGCTGGACTTAACTGTAATTAGAATTAATAAAATAAATTATTAAAAAAACACGCTTTAAAGTACTTATTTAAAAAGCGTATAAAAATTTGAACCTAGCGGGAACTCGAACCCGCGCCCCTGGTCGGTTTCCGGGAGTCTAAATAAGTATTTTTGTTTCCTAAGTGTGGAATAACACTTTAAAAAACTTAACTTTGTCAAAACGCTTTAAAGTATTTTATTAGTTATGGTGTATGAGAATATTTTATTCAATGAAAATGTAGTATTGTCATATATTTATATATAGATTTAAACGGAAATAGTGGCAGGGGTTTGTCTTTGGATTCCTTTGTCCATTTTAAGCCTAACTTTTCATAACATTATGTATTTAGTAGCAGAACGAAATATCTTTGATTCTTTACCGGAATGAGGAAATAAAATTTCCCCCGAATGGCGAACGAGCCCACAACCGTCGTGCTTACAGTCAGACGCTGTGTCCCTACGCCACGACGGCCACAAATTTAAACATGTATGTAAATATTTAAGCTAAATGGATGGCAAAACTAGGTCGAAGTATTGCTACAAGACTATCTTAGACTGATTATTTTAAAAATATAAAAAGAGCAATCATTAAAGATATAAAAAAGCAAATTGATAAATTAAAAGAAAACTGAATTGAAATTATTATAATGGGGCCACATCCAAATCTTCTGCAATCCAAATTAAATAAAAAGTAACTTTAATACGGTATTACATAAAATAATTAATTTAAACACATTTCAAAATTTAAAAAATTTATTGTTTATTCAATTTGATTATCGGGGGCGTCTATGTGCAGATATCAAAATAAGCGTTTTGCGTAATTTTACCGCGCGTGCTTCTCATATGCAATAATGATTGTGTCGGACTATACAAGCAGGCAAAGCCGCGGGCGGCTCCCTATTATTAAAAAAAATGTAAAAGTAGTTAAAAATTACTTACATCATCATTTGGTGACATAGTGTTATCTTTTGATAGAGGTCTCTTCTTAGGTTTTGCTGGACTGATCATACCTAGCGCTTCTGCAAAACTGGCACCTGTAATTTATATTTTCATAAGACATTCGTTTTTCACATTCTTTTCTAATAATGTGAAAATAATCATAAAAACAGCACTAAACTGTGAAAACTGAAATATGTACCTAGATTTGTAAAAATGTTATGTTATTTTAACATAAAATATATAATATCTCTCTCAGTCATGGTGTAGGAGCACAAGCAGGAGACTGTAGACGCTAGTTGTGGGTTTAATTTCCACTCACAGGAATTCTTATAAGAGAAGGCATAGCTTGTCTTTATGGTTCCTTTTGCCTATCTTGCTATAATGCAGGATATAGTGTGAAGCTAAAACAATAAAAGTAGACCAACCTGACCCACAGTCGATGCCATCATCACTATCTTCACTGTGTTTCTTCTTTGGTTCCTCGGTCTTAGACTTACTACTAGAACTTGATTTATGTTTACTTTTCTTACTACTTTTATCATTATCGCTATCTGACTTTTTTTTATCATGCTTTATTTCTCTATCTTTTGATGAATGTTTCCTTTCACTTTTACTGTAATCTTTTTCTCTAGAGGAACTTTTGTCTTTTGATTTTTCTTTACTAGAAAGATTATGCTTATCTTTACTGCTACTACTACTACTACTACTGCTAGTTTCTTTCGACTTGTGTTTCTCACTATTTTCCTTTTCTGATGAATGTTTGTGTTTATCTTTATCTAATTTGCTTGAACTCTTTTCTGCACTAGAATTTTGGTGTGAATAAGTTGAACTTTTTTCTGAATGACTCTTATGTTTTTCAGCACTACTTGATTTATGTTTGTCTGTTTGACTACTAGATTTATGTTTATCAGCACTACTGCTGGATTTATGTTTTTCAGTACTACTACTATTCGATTTTTGTCTGTCTACACTTTCACTAGATCTATGCTTATGTGAGCTAGACTTATGTTTGTCTGTATGTTTGCTTGATTCCTTCCTATCTTCTGACCTATGTTCTTTCTCTCTTTTTTCATGACTCCTCTCATGCTCTTTAGAACTTTTATATGTGTGGGACTGATGTGATTTGTCTTTTGATTTTTCAGAGGAATGTCTTTCTTCTGAGTAGTCACTTCGTTTATCTTTTGATGTCTTTGTATGACTTTCGGGCTTATATTTATCTTTACTACTAGTTGAATGACTTGATCTATGATTTTCTACTTTCTCGTCTTTTTCTGGTTTTCGTTTTACATCTGGTTTTCTTTCTTCTTCAGAAGTAAATGTATTTTCGCTTTCACTGCCACTTTGAGAGCTATCGTCATGGCTGTCTTCACTTTCTATAGGCTCGGATTTTATTTTGGTGTCCGTTTTTATCTTATAGCCATTATCTTTGGCACTTGAGTATTTAGATTTTTTTGTATCAGGTTCCTCTTCCTGTAGAGTAAATAAAAATATATAAGATAATAATTTTTTTTTAAGCACTTTCTCTGTGATCTCCTTAAACTGTGTTTTTTTTGTACAACTGAGTTTTTAAGTTTTCCTATAGATATGAAAAATAATTTAGGAGACACGAGGATAATAAAACATAAATGCTTAGGCCATAGTAGTGCAGTGTGACAGCATAGTTGTAAGAATTTTTCCCATTTTTGAGAATAAATTATGTTTGATTCCTTCAAACATAGCACTGTATTGTGTTCTGTCATTTAATGCGTTACTTATAATGACAGGTAGAAATTATAGAGTGGAGTGTCTGTACATGTCTCTAAACTGAATGTCTCTGTCTATCCTGTTATGAAGAATAATATGTGAAACTGAATACATAAACTTTGATATAGCATAAGAGGAAAGCATAGTTTAATTTGATTCAAATATGATTTGAAATTAGCATAAATAAAATTCTGAAATGTTAATATATTTTGACCATTGTGGGGCAATGAGACTTCTGAATGTAAGTGCAATGGTTGTGGGTTCAATTTCCATTTAAGATAATATATTTCTGCACTATTTCCTCACTCTGGCAAGAAGATATACCACAGCATTGTGTTCCATCAGTCAACACACAATGTTGCGAAAATGTAAAGTATTAATACTAGATTAAGTACATGATACAGCATGAAGCTATAAAAAGTTGTGTCTATTTTAATAAGCTTACCTCACTACTTTGATATTTTCTCTTATTGACATAATCTCCATTTGTATGTTTTTGTGATTTATCTTCTTTCTCTGGGTTGTGTGACCTATCTGACTTATCATGTCTATTATGTTTACCCTTGGACTCACTTGAGTAGTTGTCATAACTTTTTTCTCTTTCATTTTCATGTCCATTGTGGCCGGTAGCTAAGAAATATTGTTCATATTAAAAGGAATACCCTCTTGGCACAGCATGTGATTGTTAAGATAGCAGTTGTAGCATAATGAATTATTTTCATATCCTCACTGGTGGCAAGACAAAGTGGGTGTTGACTTCCACCACTCAATACACAATTTCCTGGGTGGAATGAAGGGAATGGTGTGTTTTAACACTAGGTTTCCTCTGCCTACCTTGCAATATGTGGGATACAGCATGAAGCTAAAAAAAAGTATATAATTTTTTTTTATTAAATTTTATAATTACATATACATAAATGGCATGCACAAAACGAAATATATCTTAGTCAACTAGAATTTTGTTTTATGCTCACAATCATTATTATGATCTTCTTGGTCACTTTCTTCAGCTGCTACCATCATTTTCCATTTGTAAACAAGGGCTCGGGCCGCTTGGCCCACATCTCCAGGTTCTTTTCGTAAGGCATTTACAGTTCGACCTACACCTGTCTCTTGTAAATGTTGGACTTTAACATCCAGGTTGTATAATTTGTCTATACATTTTAAAATCTGAAATTTGACAAAAGTAATGAAATAATAATTATTTATGACCAAAACTTTTAGTGTCCGTGAGGATAATTTTCCTTTGTTATAGCTCAATAATCTCAAGTGAGCCTTATGAATCGTATAGTTGACATAAGAAAAAGGATGACGCGAATTTTATTGTTTACAATAGTTATTTTCTACTGATACCAATTATGTGTTATATCGTAATAATAATAGTTTAATATATTTTTTCTAAACTATTTTTTTATTTTTGCATGCAAATATCAAATATCTTATAAAGAAGTGATGTATTTTGTTGGAACATATTATATTTTTGTGTAAAAATATGAATTAATGACTTCTTATCTTTGCTATAAGGTAACTAATATAAATTTTTTGTTAGCCTACTAGTAATTAACCTTTTTCTAATATATTTGTGGTGCAGATTTTATTATTAAATTACATAGAGAATTTTCGCAAACATCATTCAGCACATTAAACATACCTTTTGTTCATCATTCCCATATTTTTCGATAGAATGTTGGTAATGTTTAACTAAATCCAAAACAGACGCCATACCACTACACTTATAAAGTAGTGTTGATTTTATGTGATCAGAAAATAAGTGCCAGCTGGTAAACGGGCACCATTTTTGTCACACACATGTATGTGACGTATAATGTTACGAACCTATTGCGAAGAAACGTTTAAATATTGCCATTTGTATATGATCATTTAAAATAATTTTAATATTATATAATATAAAGTATATATCTGTGATAAAATTATATAATGAAATAATAGATGTATTTTAATTAATATTGTACTTAAAGTATTGCACCATTTTTATAATGAAATATGGCCTGTCACGTAGATATTTTCCATTATGAAACATATTTTAAAGCATATATTTTTTAAATAAATATTATTTATTGTATTTAATTGCTTCTTGAAATTACAAAAAAATACAATAATCTTTCAAATTAATGTCACAGATTAGTAAAAAGTAGTCTATGGAAGTAAGGTTTTCTAAAGAAAGTTAAATACATATAATGGAAAAAACATTTTATTTTATGGTTGAATTAATTAAATGTAAAAATAACCATTGCAATAACTAAAAAATAATTAATAAGTTTTGTAGTCACTTCATAGCTTTATCATATCAAATTATATATAAATATTTGTTTTAAATATAATACTTTGAGAAAAATTCAATTGAAATTAACGATTAATATAAAACGATTTATTGTTTTCTAATTTGTAACCTTATAAAAAACTAAGGCAGCTTCATGCTACATTATTACATAGGTGCTACATTAATAAATACCTTAATACTTTATTGCACGATATTTAAAAAAATAGTCGTAATATATGAAAAAAATAGTTGGACATCACCTGACTGACTAGTATCAGTTTATCTACTGACCATTTTTATTTTGTTATAGCTATTCTGCCGTCTTAAATAAAAAGTGCATACATACAATATATCTATTGTAAATATCGACAAAAATGGAATTTAAAATATTTTTTGTTTTCATTTAAAAAACGCTATTAAACTATATATTTCGAAAAGGTGCGAATGTAAATATTTGGATTTATATAGAACGTAGAAGACCATAGTAGTATATATTTTGATTTTTAATGTCTATAATAAATAATTAGTTGTTTAATATAAAAAATAAAGTTCAAACACAACAACAGAAATATTAAACATAAAAATATCAAATGAATCAAATATGTTATCGTCGATTAGGAACTTATTGTAAATGGCTATAACAACAAAATAATGTATCAACCAAGTATTAAGTGAAAATTATAAATTATAATTAAATTCTTAATACTAAAAATGACTCTTAACCGAAAGTCTCCCTAGAATAAAATTAAGCAACAGCCAAGAATAGGAAACGTTGTTCACAGAATAATTATTGTTTTATTAGGACCCATAATTAATTATTACAGTACTGCCATTTAAATTAAAAAGGCACAACTAACAAGTTTCGCGAAATTGAGTTATGAGATATAATAGGTATCCGGTATCAGAAAAAAAAGGCCCATCTGCCTTATTATTTGTATATTTTTAATACCAAATAGAAATAGCACAACCTTGAAAGGCACAACGGTTCTAATTTTAGTTTTCAGTACAGGAAAATGACACATTGTGAGATAAGATATTTTTTCGCTTTTAAATGTTTTATATGTTTCATTGAAAAGGCGTAATAAGCGCCAGTTATATATTAACTATTTACCTTCCGTCCTAATCTTCGCGGCGTATTGATCTCGGTATTAACTTTAGCAAGACTAAAGTCTGTGTGCTCTCAATACTCAGTAGGC
>DWAO01007182.1:0-10390 GCA_018230605.1 Heliconius congener
CTCTTACGACACCACCAGTGCCAGGATGATCCTATTCTAGGCCGGGATCACACGGCACGAACCGCTTAATACCACACAAAAGGTATTAAGCGGTTGTTTAATTCCATTACGTAGATATATAAATTTTTATTTTTTTTAGCTTCAAGAGGGAACCTAGTGCTAAGACAGCCCGTTTCCCTACTTACCGCCGATTTCTAGGGGCACTGCATGTAGAGTGGCGGAACTCAACGCCACTCTACATGCTTTGCTTGGACACCAAAGAAATAAAAATGTTAAATATTTTTATTAAGTATTTCATTTCTTTTTGCAGAAGGCAAATTTTTACTTGATTATTTTTTCGATAAACGACTATAACGGTTTTTTCTTATTATAAGACAACAGATTCGTCTGCACCATTTTTAATCAACTAAGAGAAATGAAGAATACTATAAGAGTGGAAATAATAAAATATAAAAATTTATGAACGCAAAATTACCAGCGTTATTTATTTTAGCAAAAATTATATATTCAATAAGATTTATTATTAATAAACAACTCCAACATTCTTATCTCCCGAGAGGTTCGTTTAATTAACAAAATTATAGATCATTTACAAAAAATTGTTTATTTTGCTAAATAAAAACAATAAATAATACAATAGTATTTTTTGTATAGGTACATATAGAAAAATAATATTTAAACTTAAAATACATCTATAAACCATTAACATAATTTACTTTTTAAACCCAACTCCAGATCCAAGAAATATGTAGGGATTTTTGTAAAACCTTCTAAATAAAAAACAATATCATTATAAATACTACCTAAGTCTTTGTAATATATTTAAAGATTCCAATAGAAGTATAATATTTTTTGTAAGATCCTCAACAGTTTTATTTTTTCTATTTTCAATAATGAGATCCCAATCTGTATAATCGTCTAAATCACATTCTGAAGCAACATCATCAATTCCAGTCTTAAATTGGTAACCTCTTTCAGTCCTAGTATTTTCATCTGCTGTTAGTCGAATTGTTTTAATAATATCACCATATGTTTCTTTAAACCATTGCATATCTGTTTTCCGTCTTATATCGCTGACAATCCATACAGGTTTCTCTGTAGCTAGAATTTAAATAAAAATCAACTCAGACTTTATACTGCAAAATAGACTAAGCATAGTACCCTTAAATTCGAGACATTGTGTTGGGTAACAAGGCTTATCCCTGTACTTTGTTTAGTGAGTCAGAGAAGAGAAATTAAAATATTACTTTCCCCCCAGAGCAGATATTGAACCCATCAAGTTTATCGTCACACACTCTTCTTAACAACAAAGACCAGAATAGATATTTCCAAATTCATACATATTTGCAAAATTCTACCTAACCTGGTTCAACTTGAAAAATAAATATAATAATGATTTAACATGTTTTACAAATATTATAAAAATATGTATAATGAAAAAGGTTTTTTATAATTTTGATTATTATAAGAAGAAAGTTTCTAGCATTTTATGGATTCAGAGGTCAGTTGTGGCACAGAGGCAGAAAGTATGACTGTAAAAGCGGGTGGTTGTGGGTTCGATCCCCACTCAAAGAAATAAAATATTTATTTCAATATATATTTTCATTTCTTTGCTGTGGTGTTGAGGCAAAGTGCTGCATTGAGTTCTGACACACAGCACACAATGCCTCCCTAGGCACCCTCTGCCTACCCTGCTGTGTGCAGGATATAGCATTATGTTACCAGGCATAAGAAGTAAGAATATGTTTATCGACAGCACTTGCAGAATCATTACAAATTTTATTCGGATTATGGGAGTGGAAGCAGTAGCCTTATTATCAAAATATTTTATGCTGAGTGGTGAAACTCAACACCATGCTTTGTCTTGCTACCAGAAATGAAATGATTTCAGTGTGTTAGTGGGAACCTAAACCATAACCATTGCTATCAGACAATTTGCCACTGCACCACAATGACCTCTTTGCTTAGATAATTAATATTTACCATTTTCACATGCAGCTCTACAAAAACAACCATAATCTTTTTGTCTCATTTCCTCGCTCCATTTTATCATATCTAGGCGATACTGTTCTTTATATTCACTATCACTTAAGAGATTATTTAAATTTAATTTGTTTTCCTTTGCCCAATGACTTTTGATGGGTTGTGAAATTTTAATAATTTCACATTCATTACCTAATCTATAAAAGAAATTAAGTTATATAAAATGTTTTACATCTCATTAAATCATCAAAACATTGAATAGAAAAAAACCCAAAAAATAAAACAATGAAATACTAATGTCAAAAACGCAAAAGAATTATAAAGTTTTATATTCTAAAGTTGTCATATCAATAAAAAAAGTTATTCTTACAATGACTTAAGATGATCCGTTACGAAGTCTTTACCACATTTTCTTTTCCCACTGAACAATAATACAATCTTTGGAGCCATTTTTATTAAACAATTATAATTAAAATCGTTTCTATAAATTATTAGTTATTAGTTTCTACGATATTCTATCGTTAATTCGTTACACTATAACTAAAGTAAAACATACATGTAAGTCGTACTTAGACTATCAATTATATTTTTTATAAGTATTTAAAATATGTAGTGGCTTGAAATTTCGACTTATAAAGTTAATTTATTGTTCTGTTTGATACTTCTTTTGTTAGGTAAGTCTTTTAATTCTAATCTCTACTTAAATAAATAATAATAAACAACTATTCGCTTTCGCCGCCTCGCTCTTTAGATTTTTGACATTTACACGGACATGATGACAGTTCAATTTCACTAAATGCTCATTGACGTTCCACTATTAGTTTAATAATTGAACAACTAAAATAAAGCGCGTTTCATTCATTGTAAAGTAGATAAAAATCAATTAAATCATTGCCGTTGTAAGAAATATTTAATATATGTATCAAAATAATATTTCCCGTAAAACTTGTTAATCCAACGTAGTTTCTTTAAGTAACAATAGGTGGCGTGCAAACGGCCAAATAAAGAACACTAGCAAATGAGATAAAATAGCGCCATCTCTTAAGAATATCTCCAAAGTACTTCGTTTGTTGCCACTAGATGACAGTACTGTGCTTTGATTTACCTTTTACGAATTTCTTATAGAAGGTTCACAAGAAACGGATGTCAATAAGTTCAACCTCGATTTTACCATTTCGTTTTTAATTTATTTTTAAATTTTACTAAATTATTGCTATAAATTTGTGATAATATTGCTTAAATGTTTTGTTCATACTAAAAAAATATTATTATATATTAGTCGGTGCATTATTTACCAATATTAAATACTATCCTTTTATAACTAATCAATACGCATAATTTTAACAGTTATATAAGTTAGACGTTAAGAGATCCCATAAATTTAATTATTTAAAATCAAAAGTTGTAAACTACTTATAACAACGATAACCATAACAAAGTATTTAATGAATTATACTCCGTATTTGATTCGATATGGAATGTATCATATCACCCACGCTGCATTATTATATTTACCATAACACATAACTATAAATAAAATCGTGCCGACACGAAAAAAAATGGCGTTATTTGAATGCCGGACGATAATTTAAATGTAGCAACAACCGCTTTTAGCTTACAACCTTAATTGACTTAAAAATGCTTATCAATACTCGTTGTTTGTAGAATCGTAAAAACTAAAAGTTCCCGAACGAAATTCGACCATAGCGAGAAGAAATTGAACTCAATTTGTAAATTTCATTTTTAAACGTAACTCCTTTGGCAATACGGACGAAGTTCGAAGCACGATGCACGCTCACGACTTTCTGAACGACTCCGGACATGACATTCCACGTTTCGTTGTAGATTAGAATGGGATGGATAGCGAGCCACCCGCCGAAAAAAACGAGACAAGCGACCACGGAGCAGTCCACGTGGACTGCTTAATATCAACACAGGAGCAACGACCAATAGAAAACGGTACCACTAATGTATTTCTCACCTCCGCACTCACACCCGGCCGCCAGCCGTTTTCTGAATTATTTATACGATTCGCAACTCTCCGTCGTTCGCGTAGAGCTTCTAGTTTAGCGACGCTGTCGGTGCGGTCGTTGTCGAAATGACTTATGGCGTCCTGCCGACGTCATTCTCGTACGTAGCGCTTGTAAATAAGGCAGATTGTTGCTCGAGGAGTATCGCGCGGCTCTTGAATTTAAAACGATTCCCAAGAACACGGGCGCGAGTTAGTGAAGGTTGGAAGAGGCCGCGGTGCAAACTGCATCGTCTCGTCACAACGGTTTCCACCCCCCCGACCCCCGACCCTCGGCCATCTCTCCCGCTTTATTGTAGTGAGTTGAAGGTGCACCATGCGTGTGACTTGTATGCTTGTACAGTTGACTCCGACTCTCGTGCTTAGCCACGTCGGTTTTCAAACGTAGCGAGGCGTATGTGGCGTGGTGGTATGTGGCGGCAGCTCATCGACAGCCTGTTTTTTCGCTCATTACTAAGACGTAACAACTTAATTACTCGATGTTGATTTATTGCTGTCACTGTCAAAATGGTAAACAGATTCAGTAAGAGCTACACAGATGCTTATTGTACAATAAATATAAAAAAGGAACGTAAATAAAACCACTATAATAACATAATCCCATTTCTATTTCATTACATTAATTGAGAATACAAAAAAAACGGGGGCTAAACGCGTATTCGTTTTATAAAAACAATTTAACTTCTTTAAGAAGAAAAAATAACAAACGAGCGATAATAAAGTGGGGTCCTTTGAGCGTCTACTTGCTCGTGATTATAGGTATTTTTGATTCAATGAAAGGGATCGTTGTTGAAGACAGGGGTAGCGACGGAAATATTAGGGCGCCCCTCACTCACGAGTCACGTGACGTGACGATCTAAAGGGCCAGTCGTGACACAGCCACCTATTTGCTTATTAAACTTGTTAAACGGCAACGGGTTTTAATTCACAAGACACCGTGGCATTGACACGTCTGTCCCGGCTACTTGACATAAGTCGCGAGGGTTGTTGTGCTTAGCTTACTTACTTAATTATTAATATTTAAAGACTACTTTCTGTCTGTAGCGTACTTAAATAGTTTCAATTACAGTTTATAAATAGTTTTGATGAACATTTTAAATTGTGAATGTATTAAAAAAAATATTAATTATTAATATTACAATCAACGCATACTGTATCTATATGATACGGGTATATTATATGACATGAAAGTCAGGTCAATCATAGAGCGACATGTTGTAGGTTCGATTCCCACCCGAGGTAATGAAATATTTAATATCTTTATATATTCGCTCTGGTATTGTGGCAAAGCGCGGCGTTGAGTTCCGCCACTCAATACATAATACCTCCAAGTGACAAACGGAAGTATCTTAATAGGAACGGAGCGTCTTAACTAGGTTCATTTTGCCTACTGTGCGCGTTATACAGCGTGAAGCTCTAAAAAATTATAGATAGATATATTGAATAATATTTTATTATTAGCAATATAATACAAACAAAAATAAAAGATTTACAGTTTAAACATAAAACATATTTGCACGTTTAAGCATATTAAACAAACGTGTGCGCCAGCAATCTTTATTATTTGTTTAAGCGATGCAAAAACACACCAAGGGCTGTGCTGTTTGAACACATGCGGCAAGCGGGTCCTGAGTAAATTCACATATCTCGACCCTATATTATGTGAATATAATTAATAATATTTTAAAGTGAATGAATGAAAAATATGGACTTATATTTATATTAAAATAATATATACAATTAAAACAGAATAAAATTGTATTATTTCTTTTTAAACTGTGCCTAATAATTATATAAAAAAAAACCAATCACATTACGTTGCTTAACTTAACAAAGCCATATACCACCCTTCGTATCTAAAAATATAAATATGACGTTTTTAATATAATTTGAGACGAAATGAAACGTTGTTAATCACATCCATCTGAATTTGATCCGGGTGGGGATAAATGAGAAAAATCAGAACTGGCGTCCCTAAGGTCGGGGGATGTGGCAGGGGTGCAAAACCTACGCAAACTAATGAACTTAATTTCTTATTTGAATCCGAGATTTGAGGGACTAAAGGAATATACGAAGTTATGGACCAGTGGAATAAAAATTGTTTATGTAATTTGTTTGTTACGGACTCGGTAGCTGTGATATATTTTTTTATTCGACGCTATCAATAGAATACTAAAATAACTTGTATAATAATTGTAATAATTGTTGTGTAATAATTTTCTTTTAATTTATTTGCTAAAGATATATTTCCTATATCATAGATATTGAAATGTTTTACTATATTATATTTAGAGGGTATCAACAATAGTCGTTATGTTTGACACGTCCGCAAGAATACCCCAGAGGCGGAGAGGTAGGTGCGTATCATGATACAGCACACACGCCATCAATACCGAATACCCTCTCATCCCTCATACGGGCTACGTACAGCCGGACGCGTGTCGGACGACGCACACACCGCGCCGCTCGCATTATTCAATGCAAACAAAACGGGAATAAATGCTGGAATAAAATACTTTTAATTTCCCCGGGCGCCGCTAATCGGGCAGCGGCAATGGAGGGCGCCAAATCGCCCTTTTTATTTTACTGCATGAACGCAAATCCGGCGGGAAAACGGCGAGGACGGCCGCGGGGTGGGAGGGGGAGGGCGTGCGGTCACGCGCTCGGAATTAGCGCCCGCGCTCCCGCCCCGGTACTCCCCCGCCCGCCGCACTTGACCCGCGTGAGGTGTCACCGAGCACGTTACCTACCCGCAAAAAATAGGGGGTGAGCCGCCGCCGCGGTCCGACGCCCTCGCCTCTCGCCACTCAACCACAGGGAGCACGGATTTTGTTTTTAATTTATTACGATTGTTTCGATAATCTTAACGCGCCACTTAACCTACATACCGATTGCCGACCCGCCGGCCACGATCTTTTAATTTATATTAAACTACTTATTTTAAAAAAATAATAGGTGTTGTTGCTCAATATTTTATAGTTAACTTAACCTCCACATAATCTGTGAACGCGTTGCCGTCGCAAGTTCCTTCAGTAAAATAATGTTACTAATTGAACTCGAGTAGAGACGTAGACCGCAAATGGTGACATCCAAGTTTATGAACTAAAGTAATGACTAACATTATACCACATAAAGCTAAAACATTTTAATCATCTAGGAATTAGATATATAAATATTTTTCACATAAATATGGCCATTCAACTAAAATAAAATAAATCATAAATTAAATAAATAAATCAGTTTCACGGTCTATCAGCACACAGCAGGGGTGGGGACGGGGACTTAGTGTTAAGACACTCCGTTTCCGCCGAATTCTGGAACGGAACTCAACGCCGCGTTTTGTCTCGGCACCGGTGCGATGAAATGAAAATATAAATTTAAATAAAATTTCATTTCCTCGTTTAGGGATCGAAACCACAACCAGTCGCGTTTACAGTCACTCTCTGTGGGCTCGGCTGGGCTCAATCGAATCCAATTCAAATAAAATCTTAAGAATAATTTATAAGTATCAAATTAAGAAACCGTTTTACCCGCATAGTGAACCCACGCGTGGGAGCGTTAACAAATATACAGCAGCAGCTTGTGAATTTTATTGCTAAAGTAAATCATCTCAGTTCACGAACGCTGAACCGACGTTACGTAGTTTCGCTGTAACTCAGACTTTGTTGAACCATTACTCACCTAGTATAAAGTGCACTGCATATGTCTCGAAAGCTTGAATTTGTTCTGCAAATAGTATTTTCTTGTTTTTGAACACTGACGGATGTTTGTGTGAGGCAGACTGTACCCACATGAAAAATCTGTATAATATTTACTAAAAAAAAATTATATATATAGAATAATTCATGTGAGCTCCTGGCTAAGTCGATCATAAATATATTAGTTAATAAAATAAGCATATGCTTCCCTTTATATATATATATATATATATATATATATATATATAATTTAAATTAACAACCAAGATCAAACGTCAATATAATTTAAGTATAGATACCTACATATTTACTAGATATAACTATTTTACAGCCATTTTATGTTTTCTCAGTCATAATACATAGGCTATTTGGCAACGGTATCATCTCATACAGCTAACATTATGCACCAACAGAAATTGCTTGTAAAGTTTACGACATATAACGAGTGCGAGAGTCCTCTATGCGTCATTAGGCACACTCGTGTGTATCTTTAGCGCTTTGTGAGGGAGTTACTTTATAAATTGAACAAACAGCTCAATTGTTGGCTGATGTACCGTCCCTCCTCTCCCCTCTCTACTTGCTCTTCGCTCTTCGCTCGTCGCTCTTCGCTCGTCGCTCTTCGCTCGTCGCTCGTCAACAACGAAGGTAACGAGGCGCAGCGCACAGACGACAATTGCGCACAATTGACACAGATGCAGGCTCTGGCTCATAGTTCATACATCCCAGTCTTCTCGCCTTTAAATAGAATGCGACGGACGCGTGGCGACCGTATGTGGATAAGAAATTAAATGAACACCAGATGCGATTTTCATGATCGACTGCTCATAATCATAAATTATACTTATTTCTTATTTCATATTATGTTTATATTTTGCTATAATTATTTTATTTGATTTATAATTTTTGGGACACACCTATATATATTTGTTATAGATTGAACCAAAAGAGTCAGGATTTTTAATAAGAGAGCGTAACACCTGCGTGGATACTAACACTAAACGTAAGCGTAAACTTTATTGCGGTTCCAGCTTCGGCAATTTATCACTAGATTGAAAAGAACTTTGGCCATAACGCTCTGACATTAATAACAGTACATTAAGTCCCGTACTTATAAATTGCCCTCAAATTTCAAATCGATCTTGAGATACCATTTTCATTAATAGATGTACATACCTACTTTATAAATGAAAACGGCATCTGTAGATCGACCTTAGGCTCGAGAGCGTTTTATAAATAAGTTCCTACTATTTCCTACTTAAAACACAAATGGATATATTATTTAATGATTGAAGTTCTCATAAGTATACTATAATTTATTTTCGAGTAATAATTATACCTGTTTCATTCATATCTGATATGTGAAGATAACATCTTAAACACAACACAACAGTTTTCCAAACGAAATAATTATTTACGTACATATATCAAATAACTAATATGATCCGTGGCATCTTTGTGGTCAACTATGGGAAAGAGTTCCATGGGTTCTTTCAACTGTAATCACGAAACCATCACGGAAGGAAGTTTTTTTATACCTAAGATTAATAAATAAGTAAGCAATTATTTTAATGTTTTTTTTAGCTTCACGCTGTATTCCGCATACAGCAGGATAGGTAGAGGGAACCTAGTGTTTGGATATTCTGGAAGCATTGCGTGTTGAGAGCCGGAACGCCGCGCTGTCCCTCGGCAGGTAGGTACTAGAGCGAGAAAACGAAAATATTACATTTTTCACTTTCTCGAGTGGGAATTGAATCCACAATCTGTCACGAGCACACTTTTGCCTCTGCGCCACAAATGGCCTCTTTTATCCTCATGAATCATACGTACTATTTATTTTAAGGTCTAGGCTCGTCATTTGTATAGTACTTATTTGATATGCTCTAGTTTTTCTAGAGAATATACCTATTGGAAATTTGAATCCCGTCGGTATTACTAGAACGGATTAGTGGTAAACACTAATCTTGAGTTACCAAAGTTACCTATGTTTCTGTAATTACGTGAGCTCCGTGACTAGATAGTGAAAGTAACGACTCGCTAAGGTAGCATTTATATATATCTATATATATCTACAACCATCACATATGTAGTTCTATATCTCTATGTACCTATTAGTTACTTTTATTTAACACAAATCTACTGATATCTAAAATGTACATTAAATACCTATAAAATAGACATTATGAAACTATATGAACATTTTTTATATTATAAATTCTGTGTTTAGTTATAATTTATTCCTATCCATCGATTATTATTTTTTTCACAGTGCCCCAATTTTGTCGCTTTTTATGGAAATATGTACCTATGTAGGTTCTTAACACGAAAACTACATCATAAATTGTTATAAACATAAAAGTAGATACTCCACAGTAATAAGCCTATTATATTTAAAAACGATCCGGACTAGTGTCTTAATTACGTTGTAAGTAACATCCACATTTAATTACCGAACATTCATTTTGCCGCTTATTAAAATGTTTGAATGAGTTCACGTTTCGAGGCACTCGAGTTGAGAAGTGCGAATGTAATTGAAAAACACGTTTCGCGGTATTATGTTTCTATCTTCAAGATATATAGATTTATAATAAATATATATATATATATATATATATATATATATATATATGAGGTCGGTCGTGGCGCAGCGGCACAAAGTGTGACTGTAAATCGACTGGTTGTG
>DWAO01007183.1:0-10390 GCA_018230605.1 Heliconius congener
CGAACCCACAACCAGTCGGTTTTACAGTTACACTTTGTGCCGCTGCGCCACGACTTAAGCCACATTTTAGGCATAAGTTTTAACAACTAAAACAAAGGAAAAAAACAAAAAAGGGATAATTGTTGTCTTTTTATTTGTGAGCGGGATATATTTAACATCTTCTAATGTTATTCCACTAAAAGTTAGCAAAATAATTAAAAAAATATATATCTTTTTTAATTAGAACTACTATTTTTTTCGATGTGTAAGATAAGTTACAAATAACTAAAATTTGAAATCAAATGCATAGAACAACATCTTGACTGGTTAGATTTTATCCTCTATATTTTTTTGTCAGCTTCACGCTGTATCCTTCATATAGGAGGGTAAGCAGGGGACAGTGTGATGACCCTCACTTCCCCACTTTCCGACAAATTTTTAGGCATTACTTCTTAAGTGGCGGAACTCAACACTGCGCTGAATTCACAGCCAAGATATGAAAATGTTCATAAATAGTAACTAATACCCCCGAATGGAAACGGAACCCACAACCGTCGCGTTCGCGTTTAGTCACACGTTTGTGCCCCTGCGCCTGCCTCACTTCGCAATGCAATAGTAGTTATAGTTTCGAACTTCAAATCCTACGTAAAGAAATGGTTAGTTATCCAGAATGCCGTATTGGATTTTATAAATTTAACTTAAATCTATTTAGATATGATTTTTGTACATAAAATTGAAAACAACTTCCTATGAGTAATTCCTATGGGAAATATTTAGAAAATTAAATATATTTTCTCCGTAACAACACTTAGGAACCTATACGTTCACTTTCATAACCTAAAACCAACACCTCACAGCCAAGTCCACCACGTCCAGCATCAGACCGTGTGGACGAGACCTCGTCGCCACAGAAACAAGTATCAGAAACGGATCTCTACTTGTTGGGCGCCATCGAGAAGTTAGTGTACCGCGTCGACCTCATGGAGAAGCGGTTGCGCAAGATGGAAGACAATGTGCACTATCTCGTAGCCGGTGCTGAGGCTAAGCCTGGTGAGATCTGCTTTGTAGTTTATAGAGATATTTGGATGTTTACATAGTTCTGTTAATAAAAGTGAAATCGATATATTAATAGTACGTACATTCTTTCAAAACTCTTTAAACATGGCTATTATTAAGAAAGTCATGGATGATGATTTTATTATCTGGTACTTTTTGTTGCTGCATTCCGAAAAAAGTAGATGCAGTTTTAAAAAAAAAAAACTTTAAATGCATATTCTAGTAGTTGTTCTTACTAAGTATTGTAGTTAATAATCTAAGTATTCTAAGTAGTACTTTTTGTATTTATTTTAGCTTCACGCTGTATCGTGCTTATGATACAGCGGAGTGAACAAAGGGCCTAGTGTTAAGATACAACACACGCAACGCTCAATCTTCAACACTGCGTGTTGAGTGGCGGAACTTAACGCCGCTGTCGACTGTTGTTGTTATATGATATTTTATAACCTTTTTCTCTTCCAGATCCTTGCGCTAAGAACTTCACACGTATAGGTAAAACGTGCTACTTGTTCGGGGACGCCGCGGACTGGAAGGGCGCGTCGCTGGCCTGCAGGAAGCACGCCGCCGCCCTGCTGGAGCTCACGGACGCCAAACAAACGCGAGTTGTGTATAGCAAGCTGCTATCGGATCCTAAGCTTAAAGGTTTTATATATTTTATACATTAACCTTGCCTTAGTCGTGGTGCAGGGGCAGGAGATTGCGATTGTCAACGTGAAGGTTGTGGTTTCCACTCGATTCCCACTCGGGAAAATGAAATGTTTAATATTTATATTTCTTCGCTCTAGTTACGAGGAAGAGCGCGGCGTTGATCGCTACTCAATACACAATGCCTCCAGAGTTAGGCGGAAAATTGCGGAATGGAAATGTCTTAATGGGAACGGAGTCTTCTTGTCTTTTTAACTTTGCTTTTGTTAACTTTGAGTGTGCAATATAAATTGAACATATATAGCATTAGTATTAATTATTATTAGTATTAATTAATTCACGTAGAAGCCGATGACGTAAAGTCGTGACTCGTGGCGCTGTGAGGGGGTGTACCTGACACCTGACTTGTTATAATCAAATAATTTACTTTTCCCCCGTCTATTAGTCAGAACAAGATTTGAGTTTCATCGCCCGATTGAACGATTCGAAAATTCTGTTGTGGGCGAGGACGAAGTGTCTTCGCTTTCTGCGTTTTATGTAAAAAATGTCTTACTTATTTGCGACTTGTGTTAAATTTTTTCATGCTCATTCAAAAGAAAATGTAATTCAACAAATCCGTGTAGAAGCTCTCGTGGCATAGTGAAAAAGCGTCTGTAAACGCCATATTCATTATCTGTTCTCTCTCATTTTCGTTCTCTCTCTCTCTTCTTATGACTTTTTTTAACTTTCAAATTTACTCAAACAGGCAACGACTTCTGGACGGGCGGCCTCAATCCCGGACTACTCTGGATCTGGTCACATTCAGCGCGACCGGTCGAGACCTCCAACACTCCAAACACCTCCAACTCCACCATGACCTCCATCCCTGGTGAAGGTCGTTGTTTAGCGTTGATTCTAGACCCGGCCCGCAACACCTACACCTACCGAGGTAGCGACTGCTCTATACAATACAAGTACATTTGTCAAAAGGAAGACGATAAAGGAAAGTTAAGCAACGAAATTGAAAGAATTTCGAGACAATTGAGAGAGAAACGGAAGTCAAAATTGTTGTGGGAAGACTAACTTATAAGTATTTATATTGTAAATAAAACCTTTAATTTTATTTATTTATGACCAAAAGACTCGTATTTTAGATATAATTCTTTATTAAATATTAGTTTCTAACTTCTACTATTCTTTTTTTTTATAAAAGCTTGTAACGTAATTTATTAAAGTAACACAAAAAATCTTACAATTTTGTATTCAATAAAACTGTCAGTAATTCCGAATGATTACTTTTTATTGTCTGTAAGACTGATTGCTAAATAAACATATTTAAGAAACATCATAGTTTATATACTCCCAGCCCGTACAGAGTCCGCGCTCCGCTATTAACAACTAATTTAGACTATTAATTACATTAATTTATTTAATTTATTTAATTTGTTATCGTGGAAACGAGGTAACACACGGCGTTAAGTTCCGCCTCCAGAATTCGATCGAAGTGGGGAACGAATGTGTCTTAGCAGTATAGGTTCCTCTCTCTCTACCCTGCCATGTATGTGATACATAATGAATCTAAAAAATATAGCTGACATACGAGGAGGAGGGTACTCGTATTCCACACTAAGGAAGGAAAAAACCCTTATTTAGAAACGTATAAAAATTTGAACTCAGCGGGACTCGAACCCGCGCCAACCAGGCGCTCTAACCATACAGACGTTCTCATCAAACGTCGAAATTTTTATTATTGTTCAGAGCATAGCGTTAGTGGTCAGAGCGTCCCGCTACGTTTCAAATTTTTAAAAATCAAATTAATCAGCTTCACGCTGTTCAAGAAATGGATATATAAATTTAAGTTAATATTTCATCTCCTCAAGTGGGGATCGAACCCACAACCAGTCGGTGTTACAGTCACACATTGTGCCCCTGCGCGGGGATTGGACAAATTTTTATACGTTTTCTAAATAAGTATAAATAAGGTTGTTTATGACATGAGAAACAGATAATAAAACGACAAACTTTGATAAATCCTTATAATTCTAAAATATTTACAATGTTGGGTTTAAATCACAACGACAATAACTTAAAATAAATATTTATATAAACGACGTCACGTAAGCGACGTGTTCCGTACAATTTTCCACTTTATAGCCAATACTTTTCTAAACAGGTAAAAAAAAATAAACAACCCTGTAAGACACTGTCTAATTATACACGCGATGGTCATAGGTTCAATTCAAACTCTTGTAAACAAAACTCGGCGATAGGTTCCGCCATTCAACTCGCAATGTCTCGAATCTCAGGGAGCATAAAACACAGTCTTGTCACTAGGTTCCCTTTGCCTACCCTAAAAAACTCAGTTTAAAGTACTGCTGTACTAAATTTATATATCTTAGACGGTATAAAGTGGAAAATTGTTTACAAAAAAAATAGTAATAATTTCCAAATAATATTTAGCATCGCATCTAATCTACGAGTGCAGTCTATTACCTCGATACTACAATATTATTTGAAAATACAAAAACATCACCTCTTGCGGCCGCAGTCGGTTAAAAGTGCCTTTCTAACTAAATTATGTATAAAAAACAAGATTTGGCACAAAAAAATACATTATTTTGTGATTTTTTCGATATTTTAAGTATTGTTTTGGACAAGATACATGGTGAAAGGCACAGCAGGAAAAATTTTAACATTTAAATTGCTTAAAATAAATACAAAAAGAAGAGATAAAATTATGAATATAGGTATATTTGTTTAGTTTATTGTGTTATTATAAAATAAATATATTTATAATCTGTACAACAGAAGACTAGCTGTAAGCGAAACTGGCAACATTTGTGAGGCAATATATATTAGTGGTTATTTATTATCTGTATACATTTATATTCTATGGAATAGTTTATATAATCTGTACAATATATTATTAAAAAGTGGAGATGAATAAGAAGATCAAATCTCTTTTGAAGTGTTGTTCAAAATCTTGTACTTTTAAATTAATTATATTTATTAGTAAACTATAAACTTTCCAATGCATTGTATTTTATTATTATGGCAATTTTATAAAGCATATACTTACATAGGTTAAGTTAAGGAGATATTCTTATACTGGACAGTACAAACTTAGTTTTTGTTATTAAATAAAGCTCGATTATTTGTAAATAAAATTTGACGAATTTTAATTTTTTTTTATAAGTGACAATAAAAAAATAAGAAGCGAGTTTATGCCAATTTAAATAAAAATTGAACTAGAAAAGTGATTCTGTTTTTGACAATCAACAAAGAAGACCATGATATTTAAAAAAAAGAATTCGTAATTACAGTTGACGCTCACTGCATCGAGCACGTGCCGGAGAGAGGGGCTGTCAGTTGAAGTGGAACTTGAACTGGAAGGGCGAGCCGTGCTGGAAGTGGTGGAAGGGCTGCCCGTGGAAGGGGCTGTGGGCCTGGTGCTGCTGGTCGGGGTCCAGGGGGTCGGCGCCGGCGTCGAACTGCGCGCGCTTGTCGGCGTCCGTGAGCACCTCCTTGGCGGCCGCGATGTCGATGAACTTCTTCTCCGCCAGCTTCTTCTCCGCACCCTGGAAGTTGTCCGGGTGCCACTTCTGCGCCGCGCGCCGGTACGCCTTCACGATCTCCTGCTTGCTGGCCGTCCTGAGAGCGAGAACAGCATGTTACATACAAACATGGACTTATTACTATTATATATTTATTCGAGTAATGAGTTCGCTCTGATAGCAAGACACAGCGCGGTGTTGAGCTCTACCACTCAACATGCGAGAGATGAAACCGAGCGCAGTGTCTTAACAGTAAGTTCCATCTGTCATGACTGTCATTCCATATTCACTCTGAGATTGCTCCAGTGAACAAAGCGCGACATATTGTTCAACCACCCAACACTAGGTTCTCTCTGCTTACCATATTATATGAAGGAAAAACCAGTAACAACTAACCTCTTAACTCCCAGTATTTTATAGTAGTCCCTCTGTTCTGATTGCTTCTGTAGCTTCTGCGCCCGACTGAGCCCGTCCTTAGCTCTCTGGAAGCTCTCGTCCAGCTCCAGGGCTTGTTTGAACGACTGGATCGCTGTCGATTGGCATCAAAAATTGTTCATTATGTAAGCATTTATTATAGTTTTAAAGGTAGTAAACGGAGCGAATTATTTAAATATTTATATGGGGTTGTGTAAAATAAAAAAAAAATAGGTATTGTGCCTCGCTTAATGTAACTTTAAATAACATCAATGCAACATATGGGCTAAGTGGCCCAAAGGGGCCGTCGCGCCACGCACCGTCGTCGAGCATGTCGAGCGCCGCCAGCGCGTCCCCGCGGTCGCAGAGCGCGCGCGCGTCGCGCTGTATCTCCAGCGCGGCGCCGCACTGCGCCAGCGCCTCCGAGTACAGCTCCTCCTGTTTCAATGTATTCATCATTATTAACTAATACGGTGTAACCTTAATTCACCCAACTCCTCAGCTGCTGCCACGGTCGCTGGTCGCTAAGCTGGGCGTCTTATAAGCAACCAGGGGTCTCACCCGGCTCACTGTGGCCGACACAACACCACGTCCATATTAATGTGCGGAGTTCGATCCCCGGCCAGGGGGTCATCGACCCTGAAGCCGTCTCCTAAATTACTTGTTATAACGAATATTTTCTGTTTCCCTTCAGCATAGTTAAATCGAGGTTGCACTGTTTTAGCTCCAGACTGTATCCCGCCGTGGGGTAGGCAGAGGGAACCCAGTATTAAAAAACTTTCCGCTGAATCTTTAAGGCATTACGCGTTAAATGGCGAAACTAAACGCCACGCAAGAAAGGCAAAAAAATCTTCCGGGAATGAAAATATTAAATATTTTAACCCCCCTAATAGTAAGCCCGACCGTTGCGTTTGCAATCGCAGAGTAGTGTCCCGCGGCTATCCTGTTCGTGTTACGGAGGACTTTGGCCTGAGGGCGCGGAGGGGAGTTGAAAAAGAAATTTAAATAAAATGCAAACGTAGTGACGATCAGCGAGCAGTCTGACGATATATAAAATAAAACGACCGTCACATATGACACATACTCGTGATAATAAACGCCTGTTATAAAAAAACAGCAATGCAAGGCTAAAAGGCTTCTTTTGCTTAACTAACTCAGTACTAAACATTTACATTAAAAACGATTACTAAAAGTGCTTCAACAGGTGGTCTAAATGTTGTTGCGATATTATTAAAATTTATTTGAAATTGATTGGTTTTTGGGTTTACTTTATATATATATTTTTTATTTTTTTTTTATTAATGATTTAAATATGGTAGGTGTTATTTGTGTTCCTTACAATAAGATAAAATAACCAATAACATGACCGACCTTAGCGTAGCAGGCGCACAGCCACCTCCTGGCCTCGAACACCACCAGCGACACCTCCCGCTCCAGCTCCAGCACCGCGCTGGCGCTGTCCACACAGCCGAGGTAGTCGCGGGAGCTACTCCTCTCCTCGCATTGAAGCAACAATTTGTCGACTTTCTTTAGTTTCTTGTATAGCGGAAAACATTCTTTATGTTCTGGATCAAGTTTGAGACATTCACGAACTTCCTGTGAAGAAAACAGCAAAATTATGTTAGTAGTGCATTGGGTACATATTTATACATACGCAAATTGTATCATATTGTATATATATAGTGTTGCAAAGAGAGGAAATATAAATTTAAATAAATATTTCATTTCCTCAAGTGGTGATCGAACAAAACCCCAAACTGAACTGGACTGGACTCCAAAACTGCAGTTGAAAATGGGTACACAAATGCACGCATGCGATTATGACACATGTTACATCACGTGCACACGTGCACACGTGTGGTCTCACACCCACACACACATCTACGGATTAATTTCTAAAATAAAAAAAATTGTACAACCAAATTCAATATCGTTGTATATCGGACGCGCTCTGTGAAAACAATGTTCGCAGAACTAACTTTATCTCAACATTAGCTATTTTTAGCTCAAGATAAGCTTTAAATATTAGATATGAACGAAAAATATTTAGGATCAACTTTAGGAAAGGGTGATCGTTTTTTGTGTAGTTTTACGAAATTAATAGATTAAATTGCTTTTGGCGAAAATCATCGGAAATTTTATTACCGATTGATTATTTGTAAGTAGATCTCTTAGAATATCCAAAATCAATTTCTAAATCAAATCAAATGCAATTGCAACAAAATTGAAGGGGTCATATATGTATAGGGAAATCGCAAAAAATATATCCAAAACCACAACGAAGATACCGGCTTTGTGTAGTAGAACCCGCACTCACCTTCAAAGCGTCGCTGACGTGCCCCAGCTGGTACAGCAGGTCGGCGAGGCGCAGGTAGCCCGCGGTGCTGTCCTGCTGCAGGCGGTTCACGGAGCGGATGTCCGACACGGCCGAGAACAGGTCGTTCTGGAACACGTCCAAGTAAAACAAATCTATGTAAACATATCATTTCATTAAATTCATTTTTATTTCATATATAATTTACATTGCAAAACTGAAACTTTTGTTCGATTGAGGGCGTCTTGCATATTCATATACAACTCTTAGTTATTTAGAGAGACTAGTAAACATTTTATTATTTTCTTTAATTAAAATTGCATTGCTACGCTTTACGTAACCATAATTAGTAATTTAAAATACAAAGAAATATTAGATTGAATTGATAAAGTACTTACATTATTTATAATGACGATCGACATTTAAAAATCTAAACTAAAACCTTTGAATATATTTTTAATAAATAATTAAATATTTATTAAAAATATATCCAAATGATAAAAATAATTAAGCAATGGGAAAAAAAATAACTGTGTTTATAAACGTGCTAAATGGTTTTTTTAAGTAAACGTATTTATAATTTCCACAGAAATTAGTAAGATCATTCGCTGAGCGTGTAAATAACGTTATATGAATTAGACCGCAACGAATAAGTAAAGAGTTTTGTTAATTAGACTATGCATTAAAATACATTTTATAAAACGTATATACAGCAGATGGCTTTGTTTCCTTATTAAATTAAAACTAAATTTCCACGAGTGGGTATCGAATCAGCAACCTGTCGTGTTTACAATCAGATGCTCGAGCCACTGCGCCACGACTGTAGTGTGTGACTGTGCAATAGTTAAGACCTCTCGTTGTCTACTTTTGAGCCCGAGAGAGATATCAGCAGCTTCCGCCGAGCTTTATTATAAACAGAGCGGAGAAGGAAAATCGTTAATTCTCGTGGCGTCGACAGTTCTACTCAGTCAGGGACAGCGTCACTGTTCTCAAATGTATTTATCACATTTCTAACATCCCGCTCGAGAACGTAACCTCAAAACCTCGTATGGTTTGAAATTTTTTAAAATCAATAATAAAAATCCTAACACAGTTGGTTTGTAAGTACTCGTGGAAACCATATGAAAGAACAAAACACTTAAATTACAAATAAGCTATATAGGAAGTTTATTTTCGGGAAACGTGGGCGTCCTGTTTATTTCGAATGAAGCCATTGAATGTAATCTATCATTTAAATTTTTATGAATTAAACGATTTTTTGGTCATCTAGAAAATTTCGTACATATTTATACAATTAGAAGGTTACATCCATAATATAGTCCGAATGAGGTGGGTGAGGGTCAGCACTCACCATGGCGATGTAGCACTCTGCTCTAAGCTGGCGCAGCGGCGCGGCCCAGGGGGAGGCCTCCAGCAGGCTGGTGGCGAGGTCGGCGGCGGCGCGGTGGTCGCGGCCGCGGTAGTAGGCCTCCGCCAGGCGCAGGTCCTCCGCCAGCTGGTCCATGCGGTGGTACATCGCGGCCGCCTCCTCGTTGTGCGGGTCCGAGTACGTCTGCGGCCACGACCGTCGTGTTAGGGTTTATCACGAAAAAATATAATCAGAACAAAAGTATATTTTTAGCTTTGCTGTGTTGTATTCCGCACGTAGCAGGGTAGGAAGAAGGAATCTAAAAACAAGACTTCCCATTTTCCGCCCAATTCATTAGACATTGCATGTTGAGTGGCGAAGCACAAGATAAAAATAAAAATTTTAAATATTTCATTTCCTGGAATAGGTAAAAACCCACGACCTGCCACGTTTAGTCTCACGGTTGCACCACTGCACCACGACTGGCCTTGAAATTATAATTTTATGATTCCTGCATTTAATGCAAATATGCTTAAATTGTAACTACAGTACATTACATAAGATATTCTTATCAGTAAAATATGTAGACAATTGACTTGGGATATAATAATTTTTAAATGTGTGATTGAAATTATGGCCACATATTTGATACGCAGTACCTAAAAATCAAATCAAATCAGCTTCACACTGTATCCCGCACACAATAAGCTAGGCAAAGGGAACCTAGTGTTAGTAGTTAACCTAGACACTCCTTTCCCCATTTTCCGCCAAATTATGGAAGCATTGCTTGCAGAGTGGCGCAACTCAACGCTGCGCTTTGCCTAAACACCAGAGTAAAGAAATGGAAACATGAATTTAAATAAATATTTAATTTCCTCTAGTGAATCAAACCCTAAACCAGTCCAATTTGCAGTCACCCTTTAAGCCCCTGCGCCACAACTAGCCTTGACGCACATAGTACATATATGTACAATATATATAGTAACCATTATATAACCAATGCTATAGATATTTTCCAAAAATTATTACAATAATAATACCTTTACAATATAAATAGCAAAATGACTGCAAATGTTAGTTAAACCAACAATTTAAGTACAG
>DWAO01007184.1:0-10389 GCA_018230605.1 Heliconius congener
TTTATCGTGTATTTTAAAAACTATAACCGCTTCCGATTTCTAACAATATATTAATTATAATTCAAATGAAATAAATTTATGGGACCATTTTCATCAATCTGAGTTATTATGAATTTGTATTCAGTAAAAAGTCGTGGTGCAGGGGCACAAAATGTGACTGTAAAACCGACTGGTCTTGGGTTCGATCCTCACTCGGGGAGTTGAAATATTTACTTAAATTTATATTTCCATTTCTTCGCTCTGGCTTATTCTCGATAATATATTTCTGTGAGTTCTGTCACTCAACACGCAATGCTTCCAGAATGCGGCAGAAAGTGGGGAACGGAGTGTTTTAACACTAGGTTCAATCTGCCCACCCTGCTGTGTGCGGGATACAGCGTGAAACTGATTTGTTATTAATTCAATAAAATCATGTTTTTGATCACGTCATGGAAAAATAACAGTCCATTTTGGGCTTTACAAAATCTAGAAATATTTTGTATCCCATATTTATTTGGTCTCTAATGTAAATATTTCGGTTATTATTGGCCGTATGCCTCGTTTGTGACATCTTTTAAGCTCACTGTATGTTTATTCAGATGGTTGGAGTTTTTGATTAAAATTAATTGCTCTTATCGTTTCTACGTTTTCTACCATTATTTTATAATACATTAAATTTTCTTTTTTTTACAATAGAAAATTTTCGATTGTATTTAAAGATTTCTTTACTTCTTCATCAGTAAGTATTTAACTACTTTTTCTTCAGTTTCACACTGTATCCCGCTCATCTAGCTAATCTAGTGTTGAGACAATCCGGTCCCATTAAAACGCTTCCGTTCTCCACTTTCAGCAGAATTCTTAAGGCATCGTGAGTATGGCGAAAGTCATCGTATCGCTTTGGCTCGTTACTAGTGCGAGGAAATGAAAATATAATATATTCGTTTACCCCATTGGAACTCGAACCCACAACTGTCGCGCTAGCACTCGCACTTTTGAGTGGGATGTGCGTTTGTAGAGGTGATTTTTTTATTTGAACAATGACTTAATTAGTTATAAAAATTAGCTATATTTTATTATTAAATATATTAATAAAATTATTCAATTGTTTTAAAATTATGAAGAGTATAATAAAATAAAAATTGTCGTCATATTGTAAACCGTTCAATCTCCTCTTTGGAATAGCGCATATACTACATTTATTATAATAAACCTATAGGTAACCAGAAACGTAACGATGTAAATATTTCTTTAATAAATATAAGTTAATTTGTATTTTTTATTCATATATCTTTAATCTTTATCTGTATCAGAAATACCAAAATAGAATCATCATATGCGCGGAAATGAATAATGACATTTGTATCATATTGATGTTTATTTTCCAAAATGAAAACAATATATATGTATTCCAATTTTAACATGACAGATGCCATACGTACTTTTTAGGCTGTTAAAAGTAAAAAGATTAAGATTTCAAATAAAAATACGAGACGTCTTTTTTAATTATTAAATATTACATATATTTAGAAAATGTTTAAATGAACACAGCGGGATTTCAACCCGCTCCTCTTGGAAACCGTCCATTATATTTTGATTGAGTTCACGTCGTTTAGTATAGCTTCATATTAATTTACTCTTGTTAATGATATTATTAGAAAACCGCGTATAGCATTAATAAACATGACTAACTGATTCTATAGCTGTTTACAGCACTTTTTGTTTATATCCTAGCTTGGTCAAGGCAGACCGACGTAACGTAGAGTACAAATTGTCTTTACGTGTCATATACATTTATCAATCAATATTTATATAAAAAAATTAAATTCAGATCAAATCAGCTTCACGCCGTATGCCGCACACAGCGGGGTAAGCAGAGGGAACCTAGTGTTAAGAAATCAATGCCGCGTTTTCCTTTACATTTAAATAAATATTTCATATTAAGGCTCTCAAGTTTAATATTCATATTAAACGAAAATATTTGCGACAATATAGCGAAGTTGGCTATGTCCAGCAGTTAGCTAGGCTGAAAGGATGATGTTGATTATATTTTTGATAGTTATGTAATAATATTAAAAAAATATTGAAAAATAAAGCGATTTACCTCTTTTGTATTACTCTATATTACATTTATTTTTTATATCTATAGCGGCGTAATGGAAAAGCCTTTGATGGTTGTGAGTTCATTCCTCATTCGGGACAACAAATTATTTTGATTTCCACGCTCTGTTATGTGAAAATACGGCGTTAAGATCCACCACGCATAGTCTTTTTGGGCGGAAAACTGCATAATGTCTAAAAATAACGTTCTCCTTGCATGCTTACTGTAAAAGCGTAAATCTGAACATTGTGCGAGATATACTAAAAGATAAAAATTTATATTACTTCAGTAATCATTATCTACGATAAATCTTAGTACATAAAATAATTTAATGATACATTTCATTGAACTAGTCTACAAATTAACAAATATGACTAACTGATTCTAAATATGAACACACAAATATGGTCAATATGGTGGCTCATTAGTCTCTTGGTGAGGATAAATGTGATTTACAATTTTGTTTACATGTTCTTTTAACTTTAATTTAACGTTTTGATTTTTAATTACATCATTTAATTCAAAGAAGCACGATTCACTATAATATTCTAGTATACTATAGTAGAAGTTACAGTTAGTACTCGCTTTTATTCAACGAAATACATAAAATTACAAAAAAAATTCTAAAGTATATTAAAAAAGATAGAAAATTTAGGCCAGTCATGACGCAGGGGCGTATATATATAAGCGTGTGCGACTGTAAATTTTCACTCGAGTAAATTAAATATTTAATATTTTTATTTCTTTGCTGTGGTAAGGAGACAAAACGCGGCGTTGAGTTAAGCTAATCAACACACAATGCCTTTAGAGTTCAGCGAAAAGCGGAGTAGACGTTCATGCTAATGGCTAAATATTAAGATCGATTTTAATATTTTTATTTATGGAAATAAGTATTTTTACAAAGAATGCTTTAATTTGGTAAATTAATTTATATACAATATATTAAATCGATTCATATATATATTTTTCAACTTCACGGTGTATCTCGCATGTCGCAGGGTAGCCGAGGGAACCTAGGCTTAAGACACTCCGTTCCCCACTTTCTGCCGAAATCTGGATGCATTACGTGTCGAGTGGCAGAATTCAACACCGCGCTTTGCCTAGGCACCAGAGCGAAGAAATGAAAATATAAATTTAAGTAAATATTTTATTTCTTCGAGTGGGAATCGAACCCACAACCAGTCGGATTACACTCACTTTTAGAAATGAAAAAAAAAACAGGACTATTATTGCATAATAATTAATTATTTTTATATTGACCTCATACATTGTTTATCGCTGTACCACAATCCTCATTGGAAACCGAGTAGAGGCGGATTTTTGCGGTGTACCCCGGCATGTCGCAATACGCACTTAACTTTAATAGATGACTGTATCTGTTCATTCTGTCCACCATAAATATTTTAAAACAAAATATATATTATTTTATATACAAAATATAAAAAAATATATAAAATGTATATTTTAATATATACCTATATAATGTTTGAAGTAAAACTTCTTATTCCTTTTCAAGAAAATTATGGGTGCGGAAGAATATATATGATATGATATTTGGAAGTTATACTTTATATAAGGAGTAAGTGCAAATTGCAATTTTTTTACTGGCTTTTTTTTGTAACTTATTGCTAAAAAGGGTAATTTCAAAAAAAGGCCATCTTTTATTTATAAAACAGCTTCACGCTGTATCCCTCATACAGCAGGGTAGGCAGGGGAACCTAGCATTAAGACACTCAGTTCCCCACTTCCCGCCAAATTCTGGGGGCGTTGCGTGCTGAGTGGCTGAACTCAACGCCGCGTTTTGCCTCAACACCAGAGCAAAGAAATTTCATATATAATTTATTTCCATATTTAATCTCATATAAGTGATCTGTCAATTTCTTAAGACACAAATTATGTTGTTTTTATTTTTATTCTTTTTCGGTTCTGTTGCCTACAATGATTTATTAATTCTAAATACGTAATTAAGATTAATTATGAAGTTATTAATTTTTTATAATCATTTACATCATGATAGGGACAAATGTAATCATTCTTTGTACGCACCTGTGTTTAAGATGATTTGAACAATAAAATTTTTGTTACTAAGTATAGAAATAAAGATTTTGTTACATAAGCGTTTTGTTGATATTTCTTATATAAATTAAGTTATCAAATTAAAACAGCCTATATAAGATTACTGCTCAATATCTATTACTTATTTCCGTAAATAAATATATTAAAATCGATATTATTCTTGGCCATTAAAAAAACTGTCGCGTTCACAGACTCACGCTTGTGCCACTGCGCCACCTCTGGCCTCTCATACCTACATTCAAAATGTATTAGAAAAACTATTATTTATTAATACTACGAATACTAATGTTTGTTTAATCTTGACATTTATTTTTATATATCTCCTTATCTAACTACTTGAGTGGATCATGCACTACTCCAACATTGATACACATGTCAAAGGAAAATTTATACAAACGTGCCAACGTACTACCAATACTTATTGTTTTGGATTAATTACGTAAATATATACATAAATATGTATGAATAAGAAAAGATCTTTGAAGCATTAGCATAAGCAGCCTTTTCCCGCATGGCATAGTAGGTATAGGTAGCCTAGTGTAAAGACACTCCACACCCGCCGAATTTGCCGGTATAACTTAACCCCGCGTTACAGATTGTTAATGTTACATTTTCTTTTTTTCCTCGCTTTTATAGAACAAAGCCGCATTGGGTTTCACTATTCAATATGCAGTGTATTAAAATTGTGTGTTTTAACACTAGATTCTCTTTGTCTACCTAGATATATGCAGAAAATGCGTAAATATATTAACGTTAAAATTATTCATATAAATATTTAATATTCTTGATTTATCAAACTGATATTTAAATCTCCAAACAGTGTTCTGTTAATATCATTGGAAAGTAAAATATGCGAGCGTTTTCCTAAAATTTATTATCTATACAATATAAAGTGTCTGATATATAATTTGTTTTAAGGAAACTGAAATAAAGATAGAAAAATAAATATTTAAAGCAGATGGTACGTGATGGTACAAAATACTAGCACAATTTAATATAACATCTAAAAAACATTTAAAAACTACTATTTTTAAACGATATTTTTCTGATATTATTATTCAAATAATTCTATTTTCTCTTACTTATTAGAAAATAAATTTTAAACTTAATTGTATTTATAATAATTAATTAATTATGTAACAGAACTCAGCAGATGATGTTGGTGTAATCAAGCTTTTGTACCATATTCATTTTACGAGTAATTCAAATTACTTCTTAATTAATTCTGTTAAATCATTATTTTATTAAGTTTTGTTATAGATAATTTATTTCACAAAAATATGTAATTTTTTACTTTCGTTGCCCTAGTAATGAGGCAAAACGCGGCGTAGAGCTAGAATGTCTCCAAAATTCAGCAGAAAATGGGAAACGCAAGTGTCCTAATGGGAACGAAGTTTTTTTAATAATAGGTTCCCAGGTGCCGATGCTGTGAACATACAGTGTGAAAATATTAAAAAAAGTACCTCCAAATAATTAAAATTTTCATCTTTCGGAATTTTTCCTTTATTTGTATGTAAGATCACTTTGTGCCAAATTTCGTAACTATAAGGACCGTAAAGATTTCGATGCAGCAAAATTGATGCATGTATGTTTGTATCTTTTGAAGAAGAAGAGAAGAAGCTTGTGTGTAGAAGCTTTTTTTTTAGATGAATAGACTTAATATTTGTTATTAGTATCAGCTTGATACCTCCATGCGATTTCCTAAATAAATGGTCTTGACAAATGGTCAAGACCATTGAAAGAAAAATGGTCTTCCTAAATGGACGGTCAAACGGCCAACAAAGTGATCCTACGATCCTACAAGGGTTTCGTTTTTACCTTTTCAAGTACGGAACCCTAAAAAGGATATAACTTACACAGTAACTTGGTGCCTTATTTACCGATATCATACTGTTTGTCAATTCTGAGTTAAGATAAGATAGTCAGCGTCATGTGGTCATGCGTAAGTCCGAATCATATCAATCAGGTGATCTCTCTTAATACTAGTCGTCATATATTTTATTGGTCGCGCTATATCTTAGAAATCACTACGTAAAAATGTATTCATATATTTATGACACAGCTTTTCCTTTTTGGTATATAAATTTTAGTATAAAGCTAATATAGCTTTCCCAATCGTTCATTTGAGAGCAAACACAAAGAATAGTGTCTTATCATTTGTTATCACACACATCGCACCTTGACTAATTGGATCACGTACTTATACGAAAATGTCTATATTTAAAATTAATAAAGCTACGATGTTTGTTTGTTAGAACGCTCTGATCTCAAAAAGTGATTTGAAATGGAAAAAGGTATACACGTTAATCGTTTTGATGTAAGTCTTTGTACCTCGGGTATTTAGGATGTGTCATTTGTTATCCCATTACCACTCTTCCCAGGTTGCTAGTTATTAATATACATAATACACATTGTGTCTGTGGAAATACCCTGAGAATCACCACGTAAATCTCTCCTATTCCAATTTAGATTAAAATAAATATTATTAGAGATCGAGATCAATTTTGAAATGCGTATTAGTGGTTATTTTATAGAAAAATAATAAGATAAAAAATATATATCGATTGTGTCAAATCAAAGAAAATTTATAAAAAATAAAATGTCATGTTCATAAAAAAAGACGTGCTAAAAATATATAAAGATAGTACTTACATAATAATAAATACACGTTAGGAGATTCTTTGAGATTATGTTGTTGTCTGTTGGTTCTTCACAAACACTATGTTAATTTACTTATTTATTCTTTAATCCACCTAATGTTGTGATTTTTTTATGATTATGCCTGTTTTCTGAAAATAAAATGGCACTAGCTATAGGTGTCGAATGGTCTTATTTTTTTTAACTTCACGCTTTATCCCGCACATAACAGAGTATAGCGGGTATAGGGAATTTTGGAACATAGAGTTAAGACACTCCGTTTCCCTTAAGACACTTCTGTAGAGTGACATAATTAAGCTTTACGCTCTCAATGAGTGAGAGAGAAAGAGAGCGAGATGAAAATTTAAAATATTTCATTACTTCGAGTGGGAATCGAAGTACACACGCAACCTATCGTGTTTACAATCGTTTTAATCATTCTGCATTAATCTACACTTTTTATTACATTGCTATAATTAGATTTGGCAGCTAATTACTGGATACACTGTATCAATCCAAATTAAGACAGAAAATTCTTATAGCGTAAAGATTAATTTATAAATGATAAACACAAAAATTGCCTAGATTTAAATAATTCGACAATATTTATTTTGACAAACAACAGATAATACAATGAGGACTGATTTGCAGGGCGTCACCGAGGCACGCGGGGCTGACGGCGGACAGGACGGCGTATCACTACCTCGCCCGGCCGCGCTCGCGTCGCACGACTCGCACGCACATCCCGACACAAGAATCGAACTGAAAGTGACTGACATTATAAACAGTGCAGTGTATTAAATACGTTAACTTTAATAAAACAAGTGAAATCCAGCCGTGGTTTCCTGAAGTGCTCGGTAGCCGAGTGAATGCGCGTGTGTTTCGATACCCTTTGCTTTGGATCGTCACAGCGAGCTGCTGGTGACGATGAGCCGAGGGCCGTAGTGAACACAGGAGGAGGAGCGCTTACCGTGGCGCCCACTGTCAACGGCGATCGACGTGCCTTAGACGAAACGTATCGAGAAGGGTTAAATTGTATAATGGGGACCCCCGGCACTGCAATGGCAATGAATTCAGATTCGGAAAATTTTGTTGCTAGCGCAACAATGGCTAGCGAAATGCAACCGTTGATAGACAGGATCAGGGAGTTGGAGGCGTTGCTGAAGCAACGCGATCAGGAAATGCTGGAATTGCGCTCGCAACTCGATAAGTTACAGAGCGTGTTCCCGTATCAGCAGTATGTGAGGTCCAGAGGTCCCAGGAAACAGAGGGCCCAAGGTATCTCAGCAGAACCACAGACGAGCTCGTCTCTCCAAGACTTGGCTCATCAGACATTCCCGATCTACGACAAAAGTGAAGGGTAAGTGCTTTGACTTTTGTTTTTTTTTTGTTATTCTAGTTAAGCGATGAATGAAATATTGAAAAACGAATTTAACAGAGTTGCCATGTCTGTCCTTATGAAATAAGAAATAAAACAAAATATTATCTTAAGTCTCCAATTTTTGGTGTATCCTTAACATTTTTGATACTCCAACATTAGGTACTCAATCCAATTGTATTTAAAAAAAATTAATAGAAATATGTCATAGAGAGCGAGCGATGCGAACTTCATAAAAATCGAAGATAACAAATAAATTAATTTAGTATTAAGTCACGGCCACCAGTACCTTTACAAATGACATTATTATTTATCAATCTATAACAAATATATTTTATTGAGACCTATAATATACCATAGATATACCACGATAGACGGAACATTTCTGAATGTAAAGGCGATGGTTGGATTCCATCTCCACTCAGGGGAATCGATTATTTTTATTTTATCAATTTTTTAAAATGTCTCGTATTCGAGTGAATAACTAAAATAACTGTGAATGAATAACTAAAAATAATAATAAAGTAAAAAAATATCCTGTAATAATTTACTTTTACACAATAATTTTCTCAATTTTATATTACGGCTCTGACAAAAACCCCATGGCAATATTTAATTGGTCATGCATACGTGCAATGTCAAATAATAAATGTCTATATATATAAAGATATAATTAAACTATAGGAAATCAAGGGGAAACATGACACAACTTAATTGCCTTAAAAGGTCTCCATATAATTCCTTATAATTCCTTAATGTCTGTCATTTCTGTACAAGCAAAAAGCTTGAAAACGACGCTCCTTTGACCAAGTTAATGAGAAAGACTAACAAAAAACTTTTTAATTACATCACTTTTCGAATAAAAATATATAATTTTATTATAAATACTCAAAGAAACAGATATTAAGCATATCTTATTTGAATTAAAATTATTGGCGAAGCTAGTCGTGCAAATGCACAGGCGTGTGGCAGTAAACGTGAGAGGTGGTGGGTTCAATTACCACTCGAGAAGATGAAATATATCATGTTTTCATTTCTGGTTGCACGACGTTGAGCAATGCCTGTAGATTTCGGTGGAAAGTGGGGAACGAGAATGGAGTGTCTTATCTTAACATTAGGTTCCCAGATTCCCTTGCCTGCTATCTTTGGAATGAACCTAAAAAAACAATAATTCGGTAAATTATTGTAATAACATAATTACTACAATTATGTCATCATCGTGGTGCATTGAGTCTATCTACAAATACGATGATTGTGGCTTCGATTCCCAATTTTGGTTTGCTATTTATACTTCCACGCTTTAGCTTTAACCAAATTAGGTGTTGAGTTCGACTCAACACGCAAAATCTTGAAGTGGAAAACGGAGTGTCATAACACTACGTTCCTTTTGCTCACCGAAAAAAACTGAAAACAATTATATATAATTATTGGCGTAGCTTATCTATAATTGAAAATATTGTACCAACATCCATATAAATAAAAGTCATAAAGCCAAATAAATTTATTTATTAATAAAATACAGGGGTTTGACATAATATTTATTTTGTTAATAATAGCCTAATTTTATTTTTATTATAAATAAAAGTGTGATATTTTTTAGATAAATATTTTTAAGAATTTAGTTGTTAAAATTATTTATACTATGGTCAAAAGATTATGAAAATCATTTTAATATAGCGCAGCGGTACAGCGACTGACTGTAAACACTCTGTTCCCCATTTACCCCCGAACTCTGGAGGCATTGCGTGTTGAGTGGTGGAATTCAACGCCGCGCTGGACTTCAGAGCGAAGAACGAAAATATTAATTAAAAAAAAAATCTTTTCCTTGAGTGAGATTGAACCCATAACCAGTCGCGTTTACAGACACATATTGTGCCCCTTTTTTTTTTTCTTTTGCTGGGAACATATTGTGCCCCTGCGCCATGACTGGCCTCAATTTATTTCTATATTATATTAGATTCTAATTATAAGTGATATCAATATCAACTAGTGAAGCGTAAACAACGTACGTTAATGAAAAAACAAACAAATAAAGTTAACATGATGTCAACATTATATTACTTACTCAGCGTAAGTTTTATGAAATTACTGTAAATAAAATAAATCAGCTTCACGCTGTATCACGCACACAGCAGGGTGGGCAGAGGGGACCTAGTGTTAAGACAATCCCTTCCCCACTTTCTGCCGAATTCTGGAGGCATTGTGTGTTGAGTGGCAGAAC
>DWAO01007185.1:0-10388 GCA_018230605.1 Heliconius congener
GTTTACGTTTACGTAAACACAGAGCACTCAACGTTTAAACGTATTGATTTTGCGGCGTCAACACGTTCTTACAATGTAACGGGGGGATTGTATGTTTGTTTGTGTTTGTACTCGTTTCTTAATTGACGATTATATTTTTTTAGATTTATACTCTTTATACTTAATTAGAATACTTAATTAGAAAACGTATAAAAATTTAAAGTGTGGATTAACACTTTAAAAATGTTTAAAAATATTTATACTCTTTATTGTACAGGTTAAGGCAAAGAAAACCAAGTGTTGAGATACTTCTCTCCCTACTTTAGGAAGTTCAGCATCGGGTGGCGGAACTAAACGCCGTGCTTTGCCTCTTCACCAGAGCGATGTAATGAAAATATTAAGTATTTCATTCCCCGACGTGGCGGACGGAATGGAAAGTGGGGATTGGAGGTCTTAACACTAGGTTCCCTGTGCGTACCCTACTGTGTGCGTGATACAACATGAAGGTTTTTCGTGAAGCTGAATGTGGATCGAACTCACAACCACCGCGTTTATAGTTTCCTTTGTTGTACTCCTGTGCCACGATGGCCTCAAATCCTTGGTCATTTTATTTCAGTTTCGGTTTTTTAATATCACAATTTTACCTGTAACAAAACGAGTTTCCATAAGTTATGATATAAAATATGAAATATTTTATTAACACTATTTAGTAATAATTTTAAGTTGAAATTTTAAAAATATTTGTATTAAAAAATTAAGGCCGCGGCGCATTGGCGTTCTTCTACAGGTACAGATATATATTTAGAATCAACACTTATTGTGATTAATAATAAATACATTTACTATACCATAAAATTGATTTGAAATCCAAATGAATAATATTATATTCTTATAAATAGACTGGCGGTTCCCTTTTAACCCTAACATTTCAATCCTGGGGCCAATTTCCTAGAGTTAAATTAAACAAGGCTGTATTGACCTTTGAGTAATTGACAGTTAATTGACTTTTCAGTGAAGGAGTTGGATAATAATTCTCTGAGCGGTATTTGAACCCCTAACCATAGCACTAGATATAAATAGAAATTGAAATGTGGAATATTTATTTTACAAAAAATAAACCCAAGATTTATACATCTCTAAAGAGATCCATCAATATTTTAGACAGGCGAAGCTCCCGCCAGAAAAGCCAGGAAATAAGCTTTCGATATCCCAATGTCCAAATCAATCTCACTTCAAACGAAAAACGCATCGCAAACACCCGACGGCTATTTAATAGCGCGGCAAAAGGGCGTAATTACTGTGAAATTCGACTAGATACCGATATTTTAGAATCGATTGGGTGAAATTATGTTTTTAAAGTGGTTTTCAGATTATTTTCTTTTTTCGCTGATAAAGTCGTGTGGGTTTTGTTTTTTAGTAAAACTAAGTAAGTATATATATTCAAACATTTGCCTTAAAGGCGTATTGGAGGGCTTTTAACTGTATGCAAGATGATTAAAGATTCAATCCCATATAGATGAATAACTATGTAGATATTGATTCAATGCCCGTTGTGACATACAAAACGCGATTGTATGTTGAGTGGCGGAGCCCAAGCCACTCAACATACAATGTCTCAAAAACTAGGCACGAAATGGGGATAAGATTTCAACACTAGACTCAACATACCAACTATGCTACGAGTAAAGCTGTTTTATATATGTAATTGCCATATTTAGAAGCGCGGCGTTGAGTTACACCACTCAACACGCAATACTATCTATCGTACGATCGAATCTATAGAACCATCTGAATCGAAAGGGAATATTTTAACACTAGGCTCCCAGGTTCCCACTGCCTACCCTGATATATACGGCATACAGCGTGAAGCTAAAAAAACTCCAATATTCTAACTAATACAACTAAAAACCGAAAAAAAACAAACACAAGCAGCAATCTTATTAGAAATCGTAATTGAACAATTTGCGAAAATGTAAGTCAATATTGAGAGCAGGAAGCGTGAATTTATTTCGCTTCGCCCCAAAAAGAATCGCAAACACTTTTACAAGCGATTTAATTATGCGGTAAATACGTTCGTGGAATTTGAGCACTCTCTTATACACGTAGAAATTTAACGACATCTTTATTTTGAAAACATTCAAGTATTTATTCCAGTTCTCGTAATAATGTTAACATTTTTTATATAATAAGTTTAATTTAGTTTCACGCTGTATCCCGCATATTACAGGGCAGGCAGAGGGGAAATAGGGTTAAAATCATTCCATTCCAACGCTAGTGCCTGGCGTAACGTAGCGCTGCCTGTATTTAATTTTACATATTTTTTTACCTTTTATTCAAGTAAAAATTACAGCATGAAAGCTAACGCTTGATCTATGTATAACCCCATATCATATACTTATTATAGACGTGTGATATTTGGCATTTGTCAGTAAGTTCCCTCAGTTCTCTTATTTCCGCCTAATTAAAGAAAATATAGACCTGAAAGACGTAACCTAACGCCGTATTTTATCTATCCACACCAAAAATAGTTGTAAATATGTTATCAAAATTGTATCAAGTTACATTTGAATCCAATACATCCACAATTTAATAAACTGCACCGTCAATTTAACTAACGACTAAAAAGATAAGAAAAATAATAAAAAAAATATATCTTCAAACGGGAAAAAGTAAGCAATGGCGTAAATCAAGTTGATTCTCAAACCGAGGCTGTATATTCAACTACAGCTATAAAATCTATAAAATCTGCATCCGGGGCCAATGCAAAAGAGTTCTAAAGTAAATCCACCGTCTCCAGACGTCAGAATAAACAGAAACCGAAAATCCTTGGTAAGATCGTCTTTCACGACGTTGAGTGTTTCTAATTATGTGGTTTTAAGTCCGTTCAATCTTAGTTTTAATAAGATATAAAGATGATTTTAATATTTCTATATTTATAAAAATTAATGAAAGGAAGTTTTAAATTATTAATTTTGACATTTTTTATATCAAAACCCAACATGCCTTTCTATACCAAGAGGTAGAAGAGCTAAAGAATGTGCTAAAGCTATAAACTATACGAGGCAAAGCACAAGTGGCTTGCTAGTAAACTCTATGATTCCACTATTCAGGTCCTGGCTCCATCATCAGACCTGGTCAATGATACGCTACGTATAGTTGACTCTTTTTATGACAATACAATTATCTTAAAAATAACAAGTGGTTCGATTTCAATGTCTAAAATATTACTACCAAATTTTAGAAGCATTGCGTGTTATGTAGCGGAACTCAACACGCTTTGCCTTGTACCCAGAAAACGTAAATATCAAATAATTCATTTCCTTGAGTGAAAATCGAACCTACAACATGTGATGTTTACAGCCACACGCTTGAGCCACTGGTCTCCTCAGAAAAAACTTAATCAAAATCTAAATATAAATTATATATTATATAAATATAATACAACTCCTTAGAGCGACAACAAAGGAGTTTAATTAGCTTTGTAAAAGTAATAGAGAGTAAATAAAAATATTTTATTTATTTACTAAGAAAGAAGGACCATGGAAAAGTTTCTTAAAGCCTTGCCGGAGCTGAGGTAGCTCCGGTGACTTTTCGCCACGTCCAACTTTAAATTCAATATAGTCCATTAGAAAACTCTTTGAGATTTTTCACAGTAAGATAACTATTAAATAAATTATATACTTTTAGCATTGTTAAAAAGGTGTATTCGAACCTCTTAGATTTTTGAATTTATCAAGTTTAAGTTTTGTATATAAAGAATAATAAACTACATTATAATGTAAAAATCATAGTTAGAAGATTAAAAAAATGTGTAACGTATTTTTTTTTATTATAATATATTGCGAGTTCGATTTCCACTCGAAGAAAGGAAATATTTTTGCGTTAGTGATGAGGCAAAGCGTGTCATTAAGTTCCACCACTCAATATACTATGCTATCAGAATTCGGAGGAGAGTAGGAAAAAGTGTCTTAACTCTTCCCTCTACCTATTATGCCTAAGTTCAATAAAATTATCAGTTATTTACTTCACATATTAACTTAAGAATAAAATTATATAAAGTTTTAACTGTACTCGCAGATAAGACCGTGTACTCCGCTACGGTATAGTTCAAATTCAATAAAGCCGTTAGAAAATTCTTAGTCGACAAACATAGAAGACGCTCGTTGCTTAATGCACTAAGGAGACTCGATTACTTAACCCGCTGTTCTATACAAGAGAAGTACTTAGTTTTGTTACATGAAATTGCGTACGATATCTATACAAAATAATTTGTTATTTTAAATTCTTGTTGTTACACTTCAAATTCATTCTAATTATGAAAATTTAAGTTAAAATTATTTAAATATCTAAATTATTTATTGTAATGGCCACTGCGAAATGCTTCACAAATTTATATATTTATAAGGTTTATTTTAAGCATGTAAATTTATATTATAGTGTTAGATTAAGTTAGGAAGTGGCAACTCAAATGAATAGCTGGACTGTCTTAGGTAGATATTGTATAAATATGGGAATATATGTATGTAATAACATAAGTCTAGTTCTGGGTAATATCTACAGAAAAAAGATTTTAAAGAAATGTAAAAATACTAAAAGGTACGGACCATAAGCTTCGCTGTTATTTCTGGGACATTGCGTCCTTTAAGTGGCATAACACAACGCTGCGTTTTGCCTCGTTACCAGAGCGAGTAAAAGAAAATATTAAATATTCCTATATCCTGCGCTATGACCGCTTAGATCGGAAATATACAAAAAATATAAATCTATAAAAAAATATCTGAATATTTTTTTCTAAGATACTCATTTGTACTTGATATAGAGATTGTAGCTAATTTGGCCGGATTCAAAGACGTTACTTTTGTTACAACTAAAGAAAAAAAATTTCTCTACTATTTATTATAGTGACCAAGTGCAGCAATTTTATGTCTTAATAGAAACAAATGTGTATCCGCACTCTAAACAACGTGACTTAGACTGCAAGTGCCTTACTAAAGTATCTCTCCGCGCTATAGCTACCAACATTTAAAACTAAGATTGTATTTTGTACTAATAAAGTTTAAGATATTTTTTGTTTACAACTACGAGCTTTTTTTTTAAACAGCAGGGCAGGCAGAGTAAATTTAGTGTTAAGGCTCTCCGTTACTCACTTCCAATGTCTCAATTTTTGAGACATTGCATGTTGATTTTTGACATTTGTCTACCGGAGCGGGGACATTTACATAATATATATAACCAATATATTTTAGCTAAACGTGAAGCTGATTTGATTTATACACATATTTAAGTAAGGTAAGGTAAGGAAAGGAAAAATATAATTTTTACATATACATATATATTATAGATGATAGATGTAATTAATTGAAACAACATTCATAATTTCAAAACGCGTTGCGGATCTCAACGACACACTTTACTAACAGAAACCTATTTAAATTTAAAACTTCTCTAGCCGTTTTTGAAGCTATTACTATTACATTCAGGCAAGTCTTTACCCCCACTATTTTATTCTTTAATTCCCAAACGGTCGTTTAATTACAAGAAAATTCCTTACACAGCGTAACTAAAGGCTTTCAATTTTACATCATTAGAATGTACCTACTACTACCTATAGGCACAAGTACGTACGTCTCGTTACCTGCTTTTTTATTCATTTCGCTTTTTAAACGTACAACTTTATTTAATTACTTGACAAAGACAATTTTTTTATGCATCTACCCACATTTTTCCATTTTCTTAGTAAATTTGCTTTTAATTAATTTTTATGACGCCAGACGAAGGATTTGTAGTTGACTTTACTTACCCGTTAAGTCACTTTATAAAGATAATAGTGGTAAAAGACTTTTTTAATTTAAACCTTTTTTTATTTAAATATTCTGTAAAATTTTTGAATAACGAAGGGTAAAGTAAAGTTCTTTTAGGAAAAGTCGACAAATTACGAGCAACTAGCAACTATTTAAATATAAGCAATCATTCGGCCTTGTTTAGCAAATGACGGAGCTAAGTTACGCTAGTAGTTAACTACTTAATTTAGATTAGAAAATTTCCAAAAAATATAAATTAGAAAGATTATTTATCTTATTTGTTTGTTTTCTCTCTTTTCAAAGATATTGTAGTAAATGCCCGAACATGAATGTTTCGGTACATTGTCTCTAATCTCGTGCACTGCGTCTGGACTACGGGGACTACGGACGGACGGTAAGATAACTCATGTGCATGTAACCGTTGAATTTTACTGACAGCGCCGGCCGCCTGGATGGGGGCTGTACGTTACACCGATGTAAAATGATCTACTAAGAAATGTTCCAAAAAATATATATAAAGTTAATTAAATTTTATTTAAATCGTAAATATTATTTCACGCTGTATCCCGCACATAGCACGGTAGGCAGAGTAAATATAAATTGGAAAGACACTCCGTTCCCATTAAGATTCTTTCGTTTACCACTTTGCCGAATTCTGGTTGCATTGCGTGTTCAGTGACGGATCTCACCAGAGGGAGAAGATGAAAGTGTTAAATATTTCATTCCACCGAGTTGAAATCGAATCTTGTGCCCCTCAATATAAATAACAACTGAAACGATTTTGACAAAAAATTAATGGCTTTTAAAGTTGAATTACACGTCATTATAATCAAAAATAATTACTTCGATTAAACTTTAAGTTTCCGACAAATTAGTTAACAAACATGCAAACACACACGACTAAAACTATAGCGTAAGTAGTTTTAAACATAAATCCATAGCGGTGTTACGCTCACCGCAGGGACATTCGCCGCTAAGTACCAATATTGGGGAAAGGCGAGGATTTATCGTACTGAGGTCGAACCGTAGCCTCCTTGCTGCCCTAATGTAACGTTTTATGTTGACTTTTATTGTACTGCATGTATCTGGATGCGATAAGAAAGAAAATGTTACAGTTTTAAGCCATTTAGAACAGAATACCTACGATCCTAATACGGGGAATGGATTATTTTCATTTCCTCGTTCCGACAACATAAAACCCGGAGTTGAGTTACGTAATTCAACTTGCAATGTTTCGAATTCGAAGTAAATGCTATTTAAAATAGCATTGCATTTATATTATAAATTCACCGTGGAGAATAGTGATGTATCGTTGTCTTCTTTACGCCATCTTAAATCACTGAGTACTTAGTTGGATGATGGCCCTCCAGGGACAATTTATCTTATACAAACTAAACACGAATTATAGTACAAGCACTCGGTCTAGTGTTCAGTAACCCTGATTTCTAGGCTAATCAAATATCATATAATAATATTGTAACTGATCGTTGTCTGTACATAAAAGATAATTGCAAAAATGGTTAATGTCTGTCAATGTAATAGAATATAAAACGATGATTCTTTTAAATTCTTGTACTTTGTTAGTGTGTTTGTCGGTTTGTATTTGCTTCTTTGCATGCTAATCTCAGGAACGGCTTGATCGATTTAAATGTACTTTTCACTATTGTTTTTTTTAACATTAAAAACTTAAACAAAAACGTTATAAAAATAAAAAGTATTTTGTTCGTTGAAATTGCTGCAAAATAACTTGGCTCTTAGGTGATGGTTAATATTAACGTTCACACGCTGTAGAAATAATATTTCCCATTTCAATTTTTATACCGTCTATTTTAAGGACCATGAGAACGTATAAAAAATATACACTAAACACTTTAGCTTATTTAATATTTGTATTATAATATATTTGTATTCTTTAAACATCGTCTGATTAAAGAAGACTTGTGGAAAATGCAAATACTTATGTGAATATCCAAAAAAATCGATTCATTATTTCTGGAAAAAATTATCAGTATTTTTTTCGCTATAGCCCATAGGAGGTTATTGATAAAATTTGGCTCATTTTAAAACGATTTTTGTTTAGATGTTATTTCCAAGATTTTATGATACAAAAGGCCTACTACTGAGCTGTTTTAGACAAATTCACCAGCTCAGACCAAACAATCGGGCTGTGTTTGTCAATTTTTAAAAAAAATAAAAAATCACAACTTCTCAAATATTTGCTGACCCACCGAAAATCGCTAAACGTATATGGGAGTAAAATGGATAGGTACTGAGGTCCTCTACTCATAGATCCGTCGATACACCCTGAGTATATACATAGAAACTAAAACTGAACTAAACTTCACGCTTTATCCCTAGCGGGGTAGTCAGAGAGAACGGAGCGCCAAACGCTACGGTCTCTACATACCTCTTTCACCTCGTCCACTTTCATCAACCTCTTCATACATGCCCTCCGGGGGGTCCTCGTGCTTTTTTATGTGACCTTCCTCCAGTATCATTGATACTTAGATAGTATATACATACATATATAAAATAATAACATATATACTTTGACAGTATATACATACATATATAAAACAATATAAACCTAATTTATTTAGGCCATTTCGTGTATTAGTCGTTGTTCAAATAAAGTTATCTAAGTAATATACAAAAAGAGAACCGAGCTTAGAACGGAAGCCCAAATTACAGTTTTACGTTAATGTTAGGTTTTATGCTGACTTTTATTTTACTGGCGTTATTCCGTAACAATAAAGCTAAACAGCTCAAGCTAGTCTTTAGAGCGGTTTGGAGTTTTTTTTATTATTACGATATATTATTAGTGACCTCGACACGAGATTAAAATATAAATTTAAATAAATATTTCATTTCCTGAAATGTGTATGAAAGCGCGGCGTTCAGTTCCACCACTCAAAACGCAAGGGTCGCGAGGTTCATTATATTTGACCTTGAATAATGGGTGCCTACGTACGTTGTGAATGTTAATTACAACATGAGTTCTTGTTTCTCGTATAGCTCAAACGAGCGAACGGTTAATCTAGAACTAATAATAATAATAATAATTGCACACGCTATTCCCTCCAGGAAATATTAGTATCGATTAAAATACATTTTAATTATTACATTAAAATCAATCATTCTGAGCAATTAATTTTGGATTGTCAATTTATCGAACATGGCGTTAAGTTCCGCCATTGAACACGCAATTCCTACAGAATCGGCGGTTAGTGGAGAACGAAATGTCTTAATGGGAATGAAGTGTTTTAATATTAGGTTCCTAGGTTTACTATGATACAAAGTGAAGCTAAAAAAAATATTGAAGATTCCTGTAGGCTATTTACACCATGTTAATTGTTTCGAAATAATCCAATACATAATACTGACTACGCGGACGAGCAGCATGAAAAAGCTACTATTATTATTTTTTCAGCTTCACGTTATATCCCGGTAGACAGAGGGAGCCCAGTGTTAAGACACTCCCCTTCACGCTTCCGGCGGATTCCGGAGACCTTGCGTGTTGAGTGGCGGAACTCGACGCCGCGCTTTTGCTCAACACCGGAGCATAGAAATTAAAATATTAAACATATTATTTCCTCGAGAATAAATCGAACCCACAGCCTGTCGCGCTCTGCACTGTTATTGACTTCAAATTAACCTATAATAAACCGTAAATAATATATATTTTCCATATGTAATGTATATATTACAAATACAATATAAATACAGTATCTTCAAGCAATTCCTAATAACATTACAGCCAGTACGAATCGCAGTTCAATAGTCTGCAACAAACAACAGATCTGAAGTGTCCTTCAATAGCAAGTGCTCGAACTGAGAATCGAATCTGGGAAGTCACGTTCAACTAACTACGTAACGACCACTTGGGGAGAGCCTCCTTGTATTAGCATCTAAATTGGTTTCTAGCTACAGTGTCTATTTTAAATGCTTTTGTCGGCTCGTTTCGGCTTCTTTCTTGTTCTATGGAATATGTTGGTAGTTTCTTGGTTTGGATTTTATTTTCTTAAGATTTAGTGAATAATTTTAAAGTATATTTTTAAATGAAAAAATCTATAATAATTTAGAACTTGACTGATTTTTCACACAAAGCAGAGCAGAGTAGGTGGCATTCAACGCCACGCCCTACATATAAATCTTCCTATAGATCTATATATTAATAATTTAAAACTACATTTTTTCACGCTGTTCATCATGTTCATTCTGTTTAATCTTGCACATAGCAGGGTAGGCAGGGGAAAAACTCGGGAACCTTATGTTAAGATACGCCGAATTCTTGATGCATTTCGTATTGAGTGGCGGAACTCAATGCCGCACTTTTTCTCGTTACCAAAGTGAGAAAATGAAAATGTTAAATATATTTTTTTGCCAGAGAATTAAAACCACAACCATAACATTTACAGTCGCATTTTACAACTACATTTAAATACAACAATCATTGTAATAAAATATCTGCTAAATATTTGTTATGTTGGCATAATTTGCACAATCAAATGATTTCGCATTTCAATAATACCAACCTATACGACCGACTCTTAATTAATTATAATTCACGAGTTATTAGCTTACAAACCTGAAACCGTAGTTTCGTAT